>JACMIG010000015.1:0-40443 GCA_014805385.1 Levipalatum texanum
CCCCCCCCCCCCCCCCCCCCCCCCCCCCCCCCCCCCCCCCCCCCTCCCAGCCCGCCCGCCCCCCCCACGGGGGGAAGGACAAACAAGCACCCGCCGCCACACACTGATTATGCCTATTCCATGGGAGCCCCCCAATCCACTCTATTTCAACGCTTGAAAAGACCAATATTAACCAAGCGATCACTTTTGAAAATGAGCTCTTCTTTAGCCTTAAAGCAGCACAGTTCCTATAAGCGAAAGTTCCCGATCACTCCCAAAGAGAAACCCGGAACAATAACAAATCAGACGGGGGGGGGAGCGAACGGGAGTGTATGAAGTGAGAAGGAGGATGTAATGCCCAGGATCCTCCCCTCTCTGCTCCTGATGCAGTCTGCATCGAAGTTTACACACAGCGACACACGCGGAGCCCTCCTCCCCCTCTCTATTCCCTCCATCGCCCTCACGCAGGAATGAGGGCAGGCAGAATCAGAGGTCATGAAATCAAGAGTCTTCGGAAACGCTCAAAACAGGCTGATTACCGGTATTTAAAATACTGATATACAAACACAAGCATTGCCTGCCCAGTCACAGATAAAGCTTATTTGAGATCACTCGCTCGGGCTCCAGAAAAAGGAGCAAACGATTTTCAACTTTAAGCGGAACAGAGCCGGAACGCCATAAATTAGGCATATAGATCAGCCAGTAGTACCAACCTGATCAGCTGAGCAAGCAGTGCAATGACTAAAGCCCTCCCGAAACGGTCGATTCTGTTACGTTAGGAAGGCACGAGGGGATGATTGTGCAATTACTTGCTGACTGATCAGCACGAACGGGAATTCGAGACCTTCCCCTGAACAGGTGGCAAGCGAGAGCTGATTCAGTGAATGGCCGAATGGCCGCCCATTCACAAGAAGCGATCGCGATCAAAAGCCGCCCGAGCATCGAGATTGATCTACGGCCGATTACTCTTGTTGGCACGGGGGAAACAGAAGGGAGGGTCCGCTGTTGACTGATCACGAGAAAACAAGAAAGGACGAGTGTGCGATCAAATTTGAAGTGGAAGCGCACAGGGAATGTAATTCGGCCGCCCCCCAATGCCTTAAAGACAACTCCCCCCACAGTGGCCACCACTGACGTCGACGAAAATTGCATTGGGAGTCGCCAGGGGGGAGGAGGAGGGAGAGGGAGGAGGAGGAAGGTGGAAGAGGAGAAGAGGGAGGAAAAGAAGGAAAAGAGGGGGCAGTCGCGCCGCGCGATTTCTAATGACGGTGGGAGCAAAATAAGGAAGCAAGGGGCGAAAGGAGACAGTCTACGAGTCAGAGGGGGAGTCCCACCCCTGTTTTCGATAAAAGAGTTCCCGAAGAAGTAAAATGGGGCAGGCGAATAGATCGCTTCCTTCCAGCGGAAAAGGGGAAACATTTTCGGGGGGTAGTGGTCGCGCTGAGGAGAAGCCGCGAGGGAGGAGGAGGAGGAGAGGAGGGAGGGTAGGAGGAGGAGGAGGGGACAAACGGGAGGGAAGCCGATCAATGGAGAGGGACTAGAGATGACCAGCCCTCCCCCCTGACCACTCCGGAGATGGCGGGGGCCCGAGGGAGAACGAGTGGGTGAGAGGGCACAGAGTGCCAGAGAGGCGAGGGCAGGGACGCGACTCGCTGACGCGACTGACTGACCACTAGAATATGGTACACACACGGGATCAAGCGGAGGAAGGGGCCCTATTAGCCAGAGCGCACAATACTAGTGCAATGTGCAGTGGGTTGGAAAATAGCATGTCGCCTTCCCTGAGGGACTTCTTTAGTGTTCTCCTAGGTAAGGACTAGATTTCGAAAGAGAGCTGACATTTCAGCTTTCCTGAGGGTGTTCAAAAGCGATCTCATTGTTGCGGTTTATCCATTGTCTGTTACATCTCTAGACACTGAGATAGTGCATTGTTATTCTTAAAGCCTTTCAGAACTCCTCCATCCACTTCCAGTAAGCCCCAAGGGAGTCGACGCTTCCATGGCAGATTAGGAGTGAAACCGAGGATTAACTAAAGGTCGAGGCGGTGTAGGGAACCTACAGGGGCTTCCTCCCCCACTGTGATTCTAGACTAAAGTCTCTAATCTGGTTAGCGGGAGGAACTCTGCAAAGGGACGCGTCACGCGGTGAACAGGTGAATGGAAAGAGGCTACAATTTGCGGGCAGTGATTCCATTCCAGCATCTGGCGCATACAATGTGACGAGCTTAGAGCCTATATTGTAAAATGACTGTCACAGGAGCAATAGAGCCCATGGCTCGTCTACACTGGACATACATGGACAGAAGCAAACTCTAATAGCTACGTGGAACTCCGCTAATTTTAATAATTGACGTAGGATGGAAATTATTGCACAACAAATTTGTTTCTCTACTATAACCCTAAATATACCTCCTTTCCGCCTGAGCAGCAGCGATCCAGTCATGGTTGGCGTCGGGTCGTCGAATGGCTGGGAGTACATTGGTCCCCTTCCCTCTCGTATCACTCACTTCGATGATTAGATCGCAGGGAGGAAGACAACAATCGGGAGGTGAGTGTGGAGGACCGGGGCAGAGGTGCCAGACGGGTCCGATGAAAAACACCGATCGCTCTTGTGATCGGAGACAAGGAACTCTTCCCCATACATATGAAATTCCCGTGGCGTCCGATACCTAGTAGCTGTCACGCACATACCTCGGGGAACACGTACATCTAGCACGTTCACGACAGCACGAGCATCTATAATTTCGCGGGGGATCGTGAAACGAGAAGCATCTGGTCCAACCTAACAGTGAAAGGAAAAGGGGGCTTAAAAGCCTGACCATATCCAAAGTGTCAGATACTACTGCAACATTCTTGCAGTTCCATGGCCATCTGAAACTCGGAATTGATGTTTCTGCACTCGAACTGAAAAATTGACCAGAGTGTTCCCTCGTCTGCAATTACAACTTACATGTGTGTTCTGCAGAATCACGGTGTGATTCTTACATGTCATTACCGAGTCCACATGACATTTCTGCCAGCAAGGCAAAGTCCGCGATCGTTAGCAGGTGACGATAGATATCAAACAGCACCGAAAAACGGTTCTCGTTTCATTCCCTCAAATCACTAATCATTAATCACGCGAGTGGACGATCTACGGTGAGGGAAGAGTGTTCCATTCTGGGACAGTCTCGTAATCAACGCATGAGCCCAAACACTCCACGAAAATTATTCCATTGCTATCGCTTGTTTCTTTTCTCGAGTATAGGACCAACGAGAGAAGTGCGGGGTAGGGGGTTTATTTTAGCATCAAAAGTTGCAGAAAATGAGGCGGTGCTCTAATCGACGTTGGGGTGCTCTCCTAATGCGCCATCGCCTCTAATGTCGATTGGCGATGTTTATTGGCAGTTGTACCCCTCCCACGCCCTTCCCTTCCTCCCCCTTAGAGTTAACGCGGGTCACAGGGTTGCCAAGCGGGGAGGGAAAGATGTATTCTAGATGTTCCCTAATATCGAAACACTCCTCCTTCCCCTTCTTCGTTCCCCCCATTCTTCTCCGCCATCTTCGAGTATTCACGTCGCCGCCCGATCAGTGTGCCCCGTATAGATTTCCGGGGAGGAGGGGTATTTAAACGGCCAGTTTTGTTACCCGCGACAATTGTCGAACGTCTGCAGTATCTCTTGCATTTTTCGCAGTTCTTAACGTGTCCAAAATAGCGCGCCGATAAAACTGTTCTCTCTGTATTGAAACCGGTGTTACTATTGTCGCCACGCAAAGGCAGTGGACAGATTAGATATTCTTGGACTGGTGCATCTTCCATAACAATAGCACGCAGCTAGTAATCACTTGTGTTTTTCTCATTTTTTCGAGCAAGTGCATTTCAGAGGGTCGGGTCCTCTTCTCCTCCGTGATGTACCGTTGTCTCCTCGTCGCTTGCGCAACCACCTTCCTTCCGGCGGCACCGGCTCCCTTAGAGAGGGAGTCTTCCAGGTAAATAAATAATTTTGAGAGGATGGAAGAGATGGACGAGTAGGGCGCAGACACATGCGGATAGTCTTTGTTCCCATTAGTAGGGAAAGAGGGTCTAGGCCGGAAGAGTCTGAGTGACCCACGGAATAGCCACAGCGTTGTTTACTGCTCATTGGCGAGAGTGGAGAGGGTGCCAAGCTGTATCTCGAGAGGTGTCTCGCCTTAACAGCTCCCCTGGTTTAGTTGACACAATAAAAGTTCCGGGTGAAAGTCTCATCTCCCTAGAAGTTCTCCCCACTGCTCTCTCCTTTCTATAACCGCCAGAAGACGAGAGAACAGTGGGGAGAGATCCTAGGGCGATGAGCGTATTGTCCGAAACGTTTATTTCGCTGACAATACTACGGATGTTCCAAGGATATCTGAGGCTTCTTATATTGTCGTGGACGACTCCCTCAGCGATCTTGGTCACCTCTGAACTTCCCCCTCATCGTGGACGACTCCCTCAGCGATCGTGGTGTAATTTATTGTTCACGCTATCCATTATTAGGCTGACGTTGGAAGAAAACCCTTTCCAATGGATAGAGTGCAGACCCGTTTGAATTTCCATAATTGCTAGCGGCCCTCTCGCGGCCGCAACAAGGCAATCATAAACCGTCGATCCGGATCAGAGGCGGCTCATCGGCAGATGTTACCGAGCTTCACATACACACAAAGAGGCGGCAGCCACAAAGGAAGATGAGAATCCTCGGGAGTAAACTCACGAGGAGTCCCAGATGTTAACAGAATCTCGCGTGAGAGACGCGTAGTAAATGATCCATCAGGCTTAGGGGGAGATGAGGGGATCTCGAGAATCGAATTGGCCCAAAATCATTAACTACCGGAATCTCACGTTATGGACGAGTAGTTAAAGGAGGGGTTTGGGGACCTTCGGTGTCGAAATTTGGCAACTTGCCAACCGAGAAAATTTACTAATTAATCACTGACAGATAATAGTGACACAACTTATAGTGCAAGGTGAGAGATCTGAGGATTTGGCAATCTGCCAATATTGTAGCAGGTGCGAAATTTGAATTTCGCGCCGTCCCTGTTTCTCAGGGAAGCTTTCTGAACGCTGTATCTTACCATAGAAACATCCAAATTCTTAGTGTCTTATACCATTCGATAGGGTTTTTCAAGCTCTACCACCAAAACATAGTTACTTATGAGACTCGGAAGGTCCCCGAACCCATCCTTTAATGGGCGCTAAGGTCTGGAAGAAATTCCTAGTAGTGTATTCCTCCTACATGAATCCTCCTTACGTTACAATTGATGCATGAGCCGCAATGTACGCACGTTGAATAATTTATGGCACCTCGATCTGTGCGCGAATGTGATCCTAGAGAAAATGCCTGATTGCTGCAAGCGGTATTTTCATTAATTTCATTTTAGGACCCGGAATGAAATTAATGAAAATACCTTCAATTGCAGTTCAACCTGGGAAAAAAGCGAACTGGCTGGATCGATGCCCTGCCTTCATGGAGACCTTGGAGATAATGGGTATGTCGCTTTTTGTTTCGCAGCGGCACAGCAAGTTGCAAGCTTTCCATTATCCCTACAACAAAATAATCAGTTTTCTTCACATAATCTGCGAGTGA
The DNA here is from genome assembly GCA_014805385.1 of Levipalatum texanum. Lineage (NCBI taxonomy): Eukaryota > Metazoa > Nematoda > Chromadorea > Rhabditida > Diplogasteridae > Levipalatum > Levipalatum texanum. Next base: position 5,561 of record JACMIG010000015.1, read on the forward strand.
GGTGTTGAGTGCAATAACCTGAACGACTGTATTTTGTATATTTTTCGTCTTTTCATTTTCCGCCAATTGGGTGAGTCCTGCTTAAAAATCGTTCACTTCCTCGTTTTCCTACATTGAGTGAACAACGAGGAACAGACATAATTGAATCACTTGTCGAGATCACTTAGGGGTCGACTTACAGTATCCCCCGCGCAATTATGAACCCGCCCTGTCGCAATCAAACATTCAAGAGACATTGATCACCTTAATACCTAATTACTTCCTCTCCTACCTCAATCATTCCTCGTCTTTCCTTAGTTACGACGAAAAGTCAGAAGTTTTTGGCATCCCAATTGATTACGCTTCGTTCTTCCTTATGAATAGAACATCACTCCGATAAATATCTTCCAGATGTACCTGCTTCTCCGGCTGGGAAGGGAGTGCCTGCGACCTTGCGCAGTGTGGACGGGGACAACGAGGTATTAATTTTCTTAAAATAATAACCTACTAATTCCTCTCACTCTGCCGTCGTGACTTATGAACCAACTTCCACATCAGCAGTTACCCTCTTCTGAGTGCTCCAAGTCGCATGAACCTTCGCGCGTTGGTTTTATACTCTTTCTATTTTCTCTGAACAGACATTCGACAATATTAACCGGTTTGAAATTGGTACAAAAAGAGGGGGAGCGCGTGCAGAACAACCATAGACGCGCGTTTGTCGGTCATTTGACGATTGGAGTTGGCAAAGCACCACGGCGTTTTGAGAAAGGTGTCTCGAGAGCATTTAGAAATGAAATCAGGTTTATTTCTCAATGCAGATCCGCTGGACAGTGGGAAATGCATCTGCGTCATCAACTATTCAGGAGAGCACTGCGAGATATGCGAATGGTAAGGACTTCTGATTGTGAAGAATATGCCAACGGGGAAATTTCGTGAGCTTTTTCTGGCAGCGAGGTTTGCATGCAAATAATGTCTTATGAAAAGACATAAAAAGGGCAGGCTCGGATGTCAAGGTCCCATGCCGATACAGGGATACCAATACAAGGGTCCCATGAAGTCAAAACAAGGGTCCCATGATACTTTACTATGCAATTTCGCTGTAAATGAAGTGTAGAGGTATGGGGCGGAGGTTGGAGTTCGAGGGTCGGGGGTTCGATCCCCTTAGGCGGCAAATGTTTTGCCTCCTTTCTCGTATCATACAAGGTGCTGTAAATGATGGGGCGGAGGTTGGAGTTCGAGGGTCGGGGGTTCGATCCCCTTGGGCGGCAAATGTTTTGCCTCCTTTAGCTTAGTGTTCCCGTAGCATATAAGACTCTGTAAATGTAGTAGAGATATCCCTTGGAAGGTAATTTTTCGAACCCACGATCCTCGAACTCCAAACTCCGCCCCATGCCTCTACACTACATTTACAGAGTCTTATATGTATGATTCGGGAACACTGAGCTTAGCTAAAAAGAGGCAAAACATTTGCTGTCCAAAGGGATCGAACCCCCGACCCTCTCCAACCTCCGCCCCATACCTCTACACTACATTTGCAGTGCCTTGTTTGATATGGGAACACTAAGCTAAACGAGGCAAAAGATTTACCGCCCAAGGGGACCGAACCCCCGATCCTCGAACTCCAACTTCCGCCCCATACCTCTACACTACATCTACAGTGTCCTATATCAGGCCGATCAGCTACCAATGAACGTATCGTTGGCAAAGCACTTCTTTGACCCCCATCTTTTACATTTTCATTTGATAGGGTTAGGTATGGGGATCATGTGGCCAAATTTTTGAGCTCCCAAACTCAATATTTGGCTAGTTATGGCCTTGACGTCGACGAACTCCGTTTTTTCGATTTTTCGGCTCATCAGAGATATGGTCAATGCCACGATGGTCTGTAGTGACCATTCTGAGCATGAGAATGGGTTCTGACCGATCGTGGATGACGCAAAAACATAACGAAAAGTTCAGAAAAAAATTTATAAAGCTTTAAATCGAATTTGAAAATCGGAAATTTGAACCCCTGAATTTGAGGGAAATAACACAATTGCCTTTCCTAGGAACAAATCCGCACAATTGTGTTATGGCTCAGTGGGTTTTCCAGATCTTGCACTCCGAAGGTCGCAGGTTCAATCCCCTTGAGGTGCAAAATAGTTTTGCTTCATTTTTTCAGATTTTGAAAGTGCGAAAGAGTTAATCAATGTTTATTTACTTCGGCATAATCATGAGTAGACGACGTAAATTATTTTGAGAATTTGTTCTACCTCTCCCTCATCATTTTATTCCTCGACATTTGCGGTATTCCTGTCGATATACGAGTTCTTCGTCTTGTCCATCGACAGATAAATATAAGACGCTGCAAACTAAAATTACGCCGGATCCATGTTGGTGCTGGCGAACAGGCAATAAGCTGGCGTGGGAAAAATTTTCTCCAAATTCATGTTGTCGTACTTGGGGCTCCGAAAACCATTTTTTTCTTCTCCAAAATATTGCGAAGCAATATTTTGGTCGAGGAAAAATCGCCAATTGTGTGCTTGCAGAGTAAAAGATGGGGATCCGGACTTTTGACGCCACGACTTTGGCAGTAAAATTGCCCGCCAATATTTTGCTCCTGACTGCCAAAAAGTTGTCGATAATTTTTCGTCAATGTTACAATTTTCTTCAGCAAATTTTAGTATGAAAAAATAAAAATTTTATTGGATGAAAAAATACATATGTACTTTTCTCTTCACAATGTGATGAAGACCTTCACAATGACAATATTGACCGAATGAAACTTGAAAAAGACTACCTCGAACTAAGGTCATAACCGAACAAATATCAGTTTCCCGGGTAAAACTCTGTAGATGTTTCACCCATTATTGAGAGGTTGAGTATTGTCGTTTCATATCATAAGGTTCTTTTCTTTTTTCTTTTCTGTATTATTCCCTTGTGTAATTTTCATGTTCACAGCTTTCGCGTTTTCTCTGCTAGCTAAAACAAGATTCCGTCAGCAGCATTAAAACATTTACAAGCTAATAAAGCTACAGATCAAATATACTCCATGTACAGTGTCGTTATCACCAAAAAAATCAGATCGAGAGATCGCCATTTTTTGTCGAGCAAGTGTCCGAAAGTTGCAGACAATTTTCTGACAGTGCCAAAATTTTGCCGAACAATTTTTGGCGTTTAATTTTCCCACGCCTAGAATTTGCCCAGCACAAATTCGGCGAAAATAATTTTCCTCCACAAAATTGCCCAACAGTATTGATCCATTTTCCCACGCCTGCTATTTGTCGGCAAAGAATCGGCATAAAAGTTTTTTGCTCAGCCAACTTTTTGCCTTGTCACTTTTTTCGGCGACATTTCTGTGCTGTCTGATTTGGTCCCATCTCCACGGAAATGCGGATTCGCTAGTACCAACATGGATCCGGCGAAATTTTAGTTTGCAGCGTCTTATATGTAGAGGAGTCGGGAGAAGTTCGTCTTCGTAAAAAGGACGCACCAAAACCACGGATCTCCGCTCAATTAGGCGCGTTTGGATTCATGGACAATATGTGATCGATTTAATTTCAAGTTTGGTTTGCGAACAAGGACGCTATCTCCTGTTGGCGTGTTTACTCACAATGATACCGTCCTTCTGAAATGTATCCAGGTCAAGAATGAAAAATATCAGAAAGTATGAAACAAAATTTAATTAACTCTTTTGTGCTTTCAATATCAGAAAAATGATGCAAAACTCTTCTGCACCTCATGGGGATTGAAGCTGCCACCTTCGGAGTGCAAGATCTGGAAAACCCACTGAGATATAACTTCAAAAATAAATAACTCGCGAATAACCAGGGGAAAACTTCTGAAAAAAAATATTATATACAGAAAAATCAGCTCTTTAACATATGTAAACAAAGTGGAGAATAAATTTAAAAATGAAATGAAAAAATAAAAATTTCAAATGGTCATATCATCGCCAAAACAAATTTTTCTCGTTTTTATATTATTGTTTTCGGAAAGAGCACCACCGATTATCTAAAAACCACAGCTTACTGATTATGTTCTGATGAGCTGAAAATTGAAATCAGCGGAGTTCGTCGACGTCAAGGGCCATAACTAGCCTAATAATGAGTTTTGGGCGCTAAGACTTTGGCCTCATGGTCATCATACCTAGCCCTATCAAATATAAACGTAAAAGTTGGAGGTCTAAAAAGTGCTGTGCCAAGGTTCTTCAGATGGAAGATGTCAGCATAGCTCACCCCCCCCCTGATATGACAGAAAAACATTTACAGTCCAAGGGCTACACTACATTTACAGCGTAATTGCATGGTAAGATGACATGGGACGCCATTATTGACTTGGGATCCCTGTATAGACATGTGACCTTGATATCAACATGGGACCCGGATATCCGAACAGAGCCAAAGGGCCTATCAACCGAACCATTTGGAAAATATAATTGAGAATCCTGGAACATCGTTTGAAAATAATTATTTCAGGAACGATTCCGTGAATTATACTGTTTGCAACTGGGAAGAGTTGGCGTCACTCCTTCCATCTGCTAACTCTACTGACGTCACCACCCCTAGGTCACGCGCCGGACATCCCGATGCTAAGGTTAGATATCATCTTTAAAGATTACTCCGTGAACTTGATCATTCGCCTGTACAATATCATCAGCGCACTCATCAATCCCCTTTCAATGACCAGTTCGATTACTTCAAGGTTGAAGAGATAGATCAATAGAATGCGCTCTCCTTCATTGGAAATGATATCCTAGTACTGTAACTTGAAGAAGGACCGACAGCAACTTAGTAGACAAGGTTGCGATGTCGCAAACTGAGTGTATACAGTATCCCCCGCACAGCACACAGTTCATCGGTTTACGCGAACGATGTTTGGGAGTTCCTAAATTTACATTTTATCGCCTCGTCATCATCAGTCTGCAAAACCACAAATTTGTTGACTGTCCTTCTTTAATATATCATTTGCTAAATGACATTCCATACCTTTAGATAGAAAATACGATTGCTTCTCTTTCCAGATAATCCTCATGTTCAATGGCTTTATCATCCTCGTGGGAGCGTCTTTCTTCTTCACCATTGTCGGCCTCGTCAAGTGCTGTCAGTACTACGACGATTACTGCGAGAGGCTAAATGTGAGTTGAACTTTTTTCTTTGGAACGATCATTCAGTCGAAAATAAAATCAATGTCGATTCACATGGTACCGAGAAATGGGGTCTTGATCTACGGTCCAGTTCGGCTCTGAAATGCTCTGATTCCGCTTCGGGTTTTCTTTCAGAGACAATCTGGGAATATTACGGCTGTAGATAAAGGGCTGCATTTTCTCACGGTACAGTAGAAATGCGCAAGTTTTGGTGCTCGATAATTTCAGTGCCAAGAGTGTCTGATTCGAAATTAACCGCATTGTCACTGACAGTGATATGAAGCATCTTCAGAGGGGAGGCGAATAAAAACGCGAAACTTTTTCTTGCAGGAAGAAGAACGACAACAGTTCCTTGCCAAATTCCATGTCCCCGACTTGGACGTGGAGCTCACGAGCTGCATGTCTTCCAAGAAGAACTCCGGCACCTCCCAGGAAGAAGAGGAAAGGAAGAAAAAAGTCAAGTTTGACGATTCCAAATCGATCCATATTACCATAGTATCAGACGAGTGATTATTACATGTTTATCAATATATCCGAGGCCTTATAGGAATACAGATAGGTTACAGTTTTAAAAACACTTAGTTGCCGATGTCTACTGGTCAACTTCACATTCCACTGTCTATTTTAGTTCTGCGTGTATCTGGCCAATATCCTTTAGAGCGATGGAAAGAATTCGTCGAGTTGGCTCAAAGCTTCGTCAATAAAGCGTCATAATATCAATATGGAATACACAAGGGATATATTATGGGGGATGACAACATCAGCACTCATGGGGGAGAGTATTCGTACAGTAAGAAAGGGGCACATTATCTCGCAAGTGGTCGATGAAGTCTGGAGTGAAATTCAGGGATTCGGGGGGGGGGATAATTACACGGATTTTTAGGGCGGGTTGATTTTGAGCACGTAATAAAACAGCACATTATTAGTCATTTTTGGATTGTCAGGAAGAAAAAAGATCAACATTGCACGAGATAATCTAGTCTAAATTCTGCGCATACTGAGGACGGGGCATAACAGCTGGTCGGTGGGACTTGGAGATCAAAGATCGGGAGCAAGTGGGGACTGATTTAGAAGGCCGTCATCGTCGGTGGATTGGGCACTTTGAAGGACGACGAGTCCTCCTCCATCGGTTCGTCGTCGTCGTCATCGAGCTGTAATGAATTATGTATTCCCTAGCGTTAACATCTGTTTGCATTTCTGTAAAAAAGAAGTGAATTCATACCGAATAAATCCCTCTATGAACTGGACAGGTGATCTACCTCAATTTCCGTGGCGGTGAGGTCGATCTCCGTGGGGGAAGTCGATCCCTCCGCGGACTCCTCTTCCTCCTGCGGGCCCATCAGGGAGGCGAGGTCGAGCTCCTTCACGTTAGAGATCTCCGGCATCGTGACTACAAAAGCGTAATAAACAGTTGATAAAAATTTCTGAACATTGCCAAATACTTCAAACCGAACGAATAGCTAGTTATCAAAATGCATTGGAGCTTTGTTCCGTACCTCCTTCCTCCTTCTCGCCACCGTTGAAGGCGTTGAATTGGCTGAGGATGTTCTGCGCCATGTCGGCCATGAGGTTGACGCCGTTGACCTTCAATTTGACGTTATTTGTGACCCTCGGGAATTCCTGAATTACCTGGTCGAGCTGCAGAAGTCCAGCCCTGCCGAGATTAGAAAGGGAGCCTGCGGGAAGGCCGAGCTCTATCTCCTTCTGGCGCTCTGCGATGCGGGAAACGAGCTGAAAATTTCTTTTAATGATAATTAAAATTACAGCTAGTGAGTTAAATAACTTTTATCGATGAATTCGGTCGGTACTAGTTGTAATACCTTCATGGCCCATGTGAGCTTGAGCTCGACGGCTCCGCCCTGTTCACGGAGGAGTCCCGGCGACTTCTTGTGGATGTAAGCGCGGGCGATCTCGAGGGCCTGGTGCGCATTCAGGTTGCCGTACGGGTGCGACTGCTTCAGCTGGAAATAAGTGTATTTATTGGTTAAAAGGGAATTTATTTTTCACCAATCGGCGCAGGATAATCCATGCTCTCATCTATTCACTACTTGCGAGACACCCACTAATGGATGCCCTTCTGTCCACATGCCTGCCCTTTATCTGGGTCCAAATCTCCTAATGAGCGCGCGGATCTGCCACTGCGATAATTGCCACGGCTAAAATCGATGGCTCAAGTAGTAAATACCCTCTCTAATTGGTCGATCCCCCTAACAGGATCAATCGATTTCCGAGAGTCACACACTCTAAGAGGCCGAGGGCAAACAGTAATTATAATCGGTGACCCGAGACCGAGAGGAGGGCGCTATGGATGGTTTATTATTTGAGAGCGTGGGACAACAAGAATAGAACCCCCCGTTGTTCTATTCACCAACCCATCACTCATTCTTCCAAGAAGGTGAGAACAAATACAACTAGGACATATCCAAATACATTGACGTCCTTGGAAGGGAGTATCGTAAACGAATATCTTTTTGGAATGGACAGAACTGTTGTTACGACCTTAAACATTAATTGATTTTTGAAACGGTAAAACCTTTGAAACTGGACTCGTACCTTGACCATGTACTCCACGAGGGTGGCATCGAGGTCGTCACCAATCAGCTTCGGCCGTCCACGTCCACGGCCACGGAGAATCGTCGGGCTCGAGGGGATGCCGAATCGGAGGTGATCAGCCTAAAACAATATTATTTATTTACCAGAATAATTGATTGATCGTTGCTTCTAAAAAATATATTTTTGTAGAACAAATACCATCATCGGCGGTGGCATAATGGGCATGGCGGGAGCCATCGTGGGCGATCCATTGTTGACAACGGGCATGGTCTTGACGGGAGTCGTGAGGATGGGAGTGGAGGGAGCGGATCTGGAAGAAATATTTTCTCTTGTGGAGATTTGACGTGGAAATATTTTAGTGGTGATAATTCTCGTAGAAACTATCGTACCCGTGAAGGCCGCTGATCATGGGGATTGAGGTGATCGACGCCGCGGTTCCTGGAGGAGGAGTCATCATGGCGCCGGGCATCACCATAGAGACGGCCGCGGCCACTGAAATATTATCACTCGTAATAAATCTCGTGCGAATATTATCACTAGGGATAATTTTTAATAATAATATAATTTCTGACGATAATTCTCGTAATAATCTCACTCTGCATGTCGTTCTGCTTGAGCTTGTTGAGCTTCCTCTGGTAGTAGGCGGCGACGGAGGGCGGAATGCCGAACTTCCTCGCTGCATTCGCTGCCCCGTGCATGGTGGCGTACTCGGCCACGGCGCGCTTCTCCTTGTCCGTGCAGTACTTCGACTTGCGGCCTCCGGGGTTGGGGGCTAAAATTTATCTCGTAACTCTATTTCGATATTTATTGGGCCCTTATTTTATTTGACAACATATTAGTGAATTATTCTATTACTATCCTGTTTTTCTTCCGAGAAATATTTCTGATCTGCTAACGGGGGCCATTATATTGGTGAATGCTTTTCTATTACAGGCAATACCAATTCTCCGATTCGTCCTCTTGACCCTCTCTCAAAAGCCCCCCGACATCTCAGGTTTCGCTAATCCTTTCTCTGAGACTCCCCGCGGCGGGGTCAGCCCTTGTCTTCCCCTCCCTTTCTATATACACTCCAATCGACGTCATAATGTCTTTGGGAGGAAACCGAGTCCCCTCCGTATAAGGCGACACGCCTCGTTGCATGCGACTACATGCGCTCCCATTCTAGACGGGCGAGCCCCATTTCGAAATGCTATATCTCCCTCGGAGACCCTCGCATTTCCCGCTCTCGCGCAAACGTTACTTTAAATATGCATGCGAATGGATGATGCATGAAGCCTCGAGAGGGGCGCCCCAGTAAGCCTCGTATTTATGTATGTGTAACACTACGATCGATCCCTGTCAGTGCCTGGCACCCGCAGCTTTCTATGGTCTGCTTCTTTGAGGGATTGACAATTGAATCAGCCCGGGACGGGGGGATCGACAACGAGATTGGTATGAGAAGGATGAATACAGTGAATCACCGTGTACCAGTCGTTTTTGCTCCGGGCCCATTGGGAATTGTAAGTGCTATAATTGGGAGGTGGTGACTGGTTCCCATGGGTAATTAGACGAAAAGGGAATTGGATTACTATTGTAATCATGGCGAAAAATGGCAGTAACTCTGGGAAAACAAATTATAATTTATATTATATTCCCCGATTATTAATGACTAGTTCCCCTCGGCATCTCTTCTCCGATCTGACCGTACCGTTAGTATTATTTGTCTTCTACGGGAGGGCGACCGGACCTCGAGGGGTAGAGGAAAGAGAGAACAAACACACCATGTATTTGTATGTATTTATGCTCGACCGCCCTATAGCAAGAGGGGAAGATTCGTGTAGAAAGTGCATAGGGAGAGTAAGGTTTCCAAACCCCCATTGTGTGCTTCTGTCAAGTTCAACTAAGACGAGGCACCCCCGGGACAAAGGGATTGGTAACAATAGAAGCGCCCTGTAAAACCCCATCGAGATTTACAGTGGCATGTCAAAGAGCGTATCTCGCACCAGTGATCTACCTGCCCGATGGGGAGAGGAACCCGTTTTCAATGGAATCAGAATAGTTGATAACATACCCGGCATTCCCTGCATCATCGAGTTGGCCATGAGGTTGAAGGCAGGTGGAACGTTGGCAATAGAGTTGAGGACGCCGCCGGGGAACAGAGTGTTCAGCAGCTGGTCTGCTTTCTCCGCCTCCTCGCTTCGGGTCGGTGGCTTGACGACTGTAGGGTCTGGCAGAGGAGTTGCTGCTTCCGGAGCAGGTGCCTCGGCAGGCTGCGGGGTCTCCGACAGTGTCTCGGACTTGGTCTGAAATCATTAGTTCAATACAAATCTTTTTAGTGTTCAAGATACTGTGAACTGATGCTTCTTTGTTGCAATTTTTAGGCTGGTTGCTTCACCATAGAAAGAGCTAGTATCTTACCTCCTGCTCATGAGTGGATGATCCGCTCTCGCTGCCATCTTCCTTCTCCGAGGTTGTCTCCTTCTTCTCGATCATCGGCACGAGCGCGGGGGCAGGGACAACCATCGACGGGCGATGGAATCCAGGGGGAAGAGGAGGGAAGCCGAGGAAGTGACCGGGATGGCCATTCATGATCATCGGACGAGGGACGACTCCATGGAGAATACGAGGCTGAGGGGGCGGCTGGAGGTGGAGGATCCGAGGGCCGATGCACTTCAGGCACGAGACACACTGGCATGGGGGCACGCGGAGAGCTCCCATGATCATCGAGACCTGAAAAGAGTACTGTAGCTTTTCGTGGCGGGACCAACTGTCACTTAAATTCGACGTACTAAGGATACTGTAGCTTTTCGCGGCGGGACCTTGGGCCAATCAAAATATTCTCCTTTTTAAGCATCACTTTAACATTTATGAGTATCATTACTATTCCCAGCGCCAATGAGCACTTTACGAGGCCATTATTAAGGCCCTTTGTCATCGCGGGCCCCACCGCTGTTGACAATACATCCATACTTAGGGTCAACCATTGTTTCCCTCGATCCCCGGTTTGCCCACATTTAATGCAGGAGTTTGTGTCTGGTGAGAGGGGGGCCACCTAGAGAGAGGGGGAGATGGGTTGGTTTATCTTCGCAATTTACCGAATCCCGTGCGTTGCCGGCGACCAATTCGAAATTCATGTGACCACACCACGAAATCAGCTTTGGAGTATGACGTTATTGGACACGATCGGTATCAAAATACTGTAATTCCTCCCCCTCCCTCGATCCTTTCGCCTCAATCACTAGTGCAAACAGGCAATGGGAACGACGACGGAACTTTTTATTCCTATTTCAATAGATTGCACACAAGATCCGCGCGTCCTTTCTCCTCCCTTTGACGAAATGAGATGCTCTGGGAGAACATCCGAGGGTTAAGAAATCTACGATGGTTCCCTTAGCCTGGGATACCTCACTAGTACAATCCCAAGAAGCCATGTCCGCCTAGCTCCCAGGATGTCTAAGTTGTCTGGCGCCGTGGCCCATTCGGACTTTTTCCAGAGAAACAATAATGTGCAGAGAGAATTGACACGGGGCATAGGACGCCGTGGGATTTCGAAGACAACTATCTCCCACCCTAGGATACCCCGAGACACCAATACCTGATGGGTCAGCATCTGAGTCGTCGCACGAATAGCAGCCAGATCGCGGTTCATCGCAGCCGACGGCGACTCATCCACCATCTCCACAGCTTCCTCCGCTTTCATCTACAAAGACCACAACTTTATCACGGATACAACCGCATCCGCCCCATAAACCAGCCACGCTTGAATACATTATTCGGCCTAATCCGAGGACAGAGGCCAATGGGGCCATCTGCCAATGAGAAATAAAAGGGGGGGGGGAGCTCTGGGCCATTTAATGATTCTCCGTCCGTCTAATAGAATAATGAGCGACTAAATCGGCTAACGATAATAATCGAGCTATGGAAGGAAGGGCAGCAGCTGGCGCTTGAAAATGAAAACAATTTGCTTATTCCCGGGTGTGTACCCTTTCCCATGAGTCACGGGGGGCAATCTTGTTGCAACCTGCATTGAATATGGACGGAGAGTCACCACAGAAAACATTCCCTCCTTCTATCCCCTCTATGGATGATGACCAGACCGTTCCCACCAACTTTTTGTCTGTGTGTACACAACTTTAGCCCTATATTTGAATGGAGAGACTTTCGGGGAAAGGAGCGATAGAAAGTTCCTCCTATTCCGACAGAGAAAGTCTCAAGGGCCTTGTAAAGGAAACAAAACGCAAGCCTATTCGTCCATGCAAAAGTAGGCCCTCCCCCCTTTCCCTCCCCCCTCTCTCTGTCTCTCCAAGGGGTGGGACGCATTTTCCGAATGCATTAAACGCGGGCCCCCTGAACAATCATGAAATATGAGAAATGGGCATGCCCGATTGCTACTGCGAATTGTGAAATGGGGAGGGAAAAGGGGGGAAAGGAGAAGTCGTATTTCGTCTTGCGTCAAAATGTGGAAGCCTTATTGGGCGTTAATAAGGACAAGGTATCAGTCACGGATTTCACTATAGTTTTGCGAACAGGATAGAGGCAATAATGGTGATGGTTTAAAAAAGGGGAAGGGGATTTACCCCGTTGGTCTCTGCGATCGCTGATGAGGTTGGTGTAGTCTCGGGAGGTAGCGTTGGCGAATCGTCCGTGGTCAGACTCTCTTCCCTACTTCCGTTCATAGTCTGTCATACTGTACTGTCAAGATAAAAATTGGAGGATGATTCAATTCGCAACGCGCTCGATGAAGAAATAGAATATGCGTGCGTCCCCTCTTTCCCAGCGAAATTACGCCGAAGCCATCCATGGAGGAATATTGAAAGAAAATGAAACGATATTGGGAAGGCCCCCTTCGTCTTCTCCGAGAAAATGTCATGTCCAGGGGGGCATAGCGTGTCTGCGGGCCCGCGCGCGTGAGTAAAAAGGCTTCGAATGAGGAATAAAAGAATTGAAGGAGGGGAGGAGGACCCTCCCCTCTATCCTGCAGAGAGAAAATGAATGCCTTTTTCTCATGCATCGAACATGTAACAAGTCCTCCCGGAGCCTAGGGTAAAGGGAAGGAGATCAGAGATCTTACAAGAATAATGGCCGTGTTTGTGCGAGAATAGACAGGAAAAGAACATTGGGGCGCGGCGAGCAATGATAGGTAGGCAGAGAACATTTGACCAATCTTGATAAGGTATCTTATCATAAGATAGTGGCGAATAATACAACCTGGGCAGAGGTCATCTTTGCAGGAGGGGGAACTTGATCCACATACTGTAAAGCGGATCGGAACGCAACTTTACACGGGGTCGAAGAGGGACATAACATTCGTTTGTCCAACCGTAAAGTCAGGGTCCACTCCAGTCAAATACACGAAATCGCGCGCTCCCATTCAGACAGTACACGATTCGCCCGACCCCGAGGCGAATTGTATTGTGGGAGTAGACTTTGTACGCGTACTATAAAGTAAATCTTCCTCTAAAGATCAAATTCCTCGAGAGGGCACAAGGATCAATTCGCAGACAAAGAGCGGCGTTTGTGTCATTGCACACGATGTAAGGAGGCGGGCGGACTAGTTTCTTGGAATTTAATGTGATCGCGAGCAAGGTAGGAAAGAAAGGAAGGAAGGGAGGGCCGCGCTAGTGACCTAGTCAACAGATTGGCCAGATTCGAATATATAGCTAGAGAGAGGGCGGGGAGAGGGCAGGTCGAGGTTCTTACAATGGCACCGGCCAGCCTGCCCTCTGCCCTGACCCTCTCTCTTTCTCTGCGTCTCTCCGATGGCCTATGGTCTCTCGGCCGCGCGCCGCCGTCTCAGAACGCATCTGGGACTCGTTAATACCTTCTGCCACCCAAATGGACAACTGACATGAATCGATCGCTCCTGGTTCGCGAGGACGATTTTGGGAATAGAGGGAGACACAAACGTAAATATTCTCTCGTCTCGCTCCCCCCCTTCTGCATATTTATGTCGGTCGCGCGCCTGTGACGAAGAGACCGAGGTAATATTAGAGGGGGGAATACATGCAAAAAGAGTCGACTCGTCCCCTCCCCCTCAATTGTATTGATGGTGCACAAAAGTCCAAGTTCGAGCGATGCCCAGGGATCGATAACAGGCGAAAATATAATTGTATGTGTGCTATTTGTGAATGGCCTAGAACCAAGGCTCATGAAGATGGATCCAAGCCATGTTCAAGGGAGTCTGGGAATGTTGCAAAACGATCAAAGAGGGCAGATACATACGCCTAGGAACTGGCATACATATTGGCTCCCGGGTGAGGGGACATGATTTGGAGGACGAGACGAGAGGGAAATACAATATTATGTAGAGAACGAGGGGCGGTCAAGGCCCCGTGGAGAGATGAGCCAAAAGATGCGCGATCGGTGATACAGATCTCGTGTGAGCGCCCCCCTGTCGACGGCCCTACGCATGAATAATTGCACCGGGGTTGAATGATCTAGTTCCCTCCTCTCTCCTTCTGCAAATTGGATGGCTGACGAGCAAATGAGCATCTATTACAGCGCCAAAACAGACGGAGTCATAGTCCCATCAGGTATCTGTGTTGTACAATAAGGTCATACACGACACAACTTTCCAAGTGAGGTCTGTGCTTCGCACATGGGTATGAAACTCGAACAAATTGTCTCTGACATTCCAGACTGCTAAAGGGATCATCTCTAATAGAGAGAAAACTTTCGGACGGGATCGCTACATTAGACTCGTTCAGAATCGCCATAACAATTGCATGATTGAGTTAGATTCGACATGCTCGGAACTTTAATCGGCTAGTGGCGGAACAATTCGATAGAGGCAAGTAATTGGTTGACGAACGCGAATAAAGAGTGCCAGGGCGTGAAGGGGAGAAAGGTTCCAACCTCCGTGCTAGGACCCATTCTGGAGACAGAGCAGATAACCAACAATTTTGGCGTGCGCTGTCCACAGAGAATAGCCAATCCGCGTCCTACGAGATTTAGGAGGACCTACTGAATAATAGGGTTTGGTCGCGGGGGGACTTCCTCTTCTAGCGAGATAATGACGTCTATTGAATATTGAGGAGCAGAAGTGCGAATCATAGACAGTGGCGAAATACAAAGGGTTGTTGCCTAAACGCAAAAAGTCTAGGAGTTCAAAGATCTGAGTTCGTAATATAAGTGAATGACCTAAACGTCATGAGTCCAGAAAGATTGCGTTCCGCTCTAGTGACTACGAGTGAGCTTCGAGGGAGATTCCGAAACCCTGCAGGCTATTCGATCCTCCGCGAGTCAGCTGTGCAGTCTGTTCACCCAATGAATGTAATAAAAGATGCGATGCAGCGAGGACTGACCACCCTAAGCCCCCCCCCCCCGCCTCGTTCATCGTAATAAATGTTTAGGAGCGCGAGGCGGGGAAGCCTACGTCCCCGGCCCCTCCCCCCATTTTATGCAAGTCTTTGCGAAACTCGCGGAATGTTATTGTGGGACGGCCGGGCCACTCGGGCGGAGAGGACGGAAAAGCGCCGCTTCCCCAGAAGCATTTTGAAGTGAGCATTTAGGAGATTTCGGCCTCGAGGAGGGATGTAAATGGAGGGGGAAAGCAGCGAAGAGAATGGGACGCAACTAAAGCCGGTCACTCAGACACGGAATAAAGACAGCATCCATGAGGATGCGTGTTGTCTTTGATGTTTTGAAATAGCAGGCACAAAGTCGATTAGTAAATATTATGGCAGCTCCAAGAGATCCATAGCAAATCGATCTTCGTTTCACCTGACCAATGTAGATTCTATTTTTGTATTATGCCTCTATATCTGCACGATATCCACAATACGCTACATTAAGCGAAATAAAGCATTATTTGCAAGCCCTACACATAACAAGCGATCGTTCTCCTTGCACATAATTCAATTTGGACGTTATTTGCCTTCGACCGTCGACTAATTGTGCCCCTCTTGAGACTGCGCGTGTGACAGATTGATTTGAGGGGATATTGCCAACTGTCGCCTTGAATACTCTCCCCGGCCCCCTCTCGAAATGAATTATGGGTATATCCCCCCGACTCCCAAAATGGATTTGACTATGCGAAGGATTAAAGTTCGTACGAGGGCGTACCAGGCTGGCGCGGTAATTTCGCTCTCTATTCAACAGCAGCACTTTCACCCGTGAGGTAATAGACAAGCACGCGAAAGTGCACAAAGGAAGGTACACGGAGGAGAATTCGCCTCTTTCCCTCCGTCAACCGTCGTAGCTATCTCAAACATCGACTTCCGTGAAGAGGGATTTCTCCATCTCTATTTATCTAACATCGACTCCGAAAGATGTAAATAATTCTAGTATTTACATCGTGCTGGAGACCGAGTGAGGGAGAGCGCGTTACGACTATCTTCCATGGGGGAAGAAGGGGAGAGCATATAGATAAGGGATTACCTTCGCAATTCATTGAATACAGATAATCATGGCGAGTCTATTTGAGCAGAAAGAGAGATTAGCCCTCCCTCTCTCAATTTCACCGGAAATTCAAGATGAAAGTCAGCGACTAGCCACTCTCTCCTCGCGAAATTCAACAGCTGACACTTTGTATTGACAAGTATTGCAAGCTTGGAGGGGTCTCTAACTAAATCATCGCCCGTGGAGTCGTACGAATTTGCTTCCCCCTCCCCTTCAAAAGCGAAAATATGCCGAGGTAACAACCCCGACGGAAAGCGAAATAAATTTCGAAGGCGAGCGAGCAATAGAGAGAGGCCTCGGGCGTAATTCAAGTCGTCGCACTCCACTGTCGTCGCTTAAAGAAAACGAAAAGAATGTGCAAGAGGTTGGGCTCTCGTTCTAGGCACCGAATAGTGCTCTTTGTGTTGGAGGAGGGGTGGGCACGCTGAATTGAATTGAATTGAGGGCGGGCAGCGCGAGCGGATAGAAACGGAGTTTAATGCACAGTGATTGCATTGCTGACATTTGCGCCCCGGCCGACGGCCTCGTAACGTTTCATCGCTCTAAATATGCGCGCATCACACGAAAATATTCTCGGCGATTCAAACTCGTCTAAAGTTGCGAAACTCTGTTCATTCTTTATCTCTAACCTGCCAGACGACGAGGGACCCTCGTTTTCAATGGAGAGAGAACAATCACGTACGGAACGGAAATATATAGTCGCTTTTGGATCACCGATAATACAGCCAGTCTCACGGGTTGAGAGCGATCATATTCGGCCAAATGTCGGTTTCATTGCATACCTACGAGCCCAACAAAATAGCGCTGGGGACGCCATACCTCCTTTCCCCTCTCACCACTCCTCCCTTCATTTCTCCGGCAATAAAGTTTTGGTGTACAACCACCCATGTTATGCGGCGTGTCGTGAAAAGAAATGGGGGAGGATGAGGGAGGGCGGCGGGTAGTACGCCTCAGTGGTTTCGAAGGAGGAAAAATAAATTTTAGGTGGTCTAGAAATGGCGCAGGAGCAGACATTCAATTAGTCCAATTGTACGAGATGTCACAGGGGAGAATGTTCTCGAAATTCTAATAATATGCTTAGAAACGTCTTTTTGGATGAGAATGACAAGATGGGCCATAATCGGAGGGAAGAATCGGAGATAGAGAGGCCTCTTCAATGGCCCTTCTCCCCTCATCTTCTCCGACAGATGGCGCATCTCTCGAAAAGAAGAAGGCAGTTGGATATCCTCCAGTGAAGGAGGGGAGACTAGTCGGCATCTTCTCCATCCCCCCTAATATATTCACTAATTCAAAGTGAAGAGGAAGCAGATGGTGAGGGGCTACCATAAAATCAGGGAGAAATCAAGCCAAACGAGGGAATGGTGGAAATGTGAGATTTCTAATGGCTTATGACATGTCTCCAACCATACTGAAGTTGAAAATAGAAAACGACGGAGTAGGAATTATGAAAGCTGACGGGCCGTCTGAGGCATTGTGAAATTCTCTACTCTCTATTCCACTAGACAGACGTCGCAAGTTGAAAATGAAGGATGGTACAACTAATATACAGAGCTTTCAAGGCCTTTTGAGCCATAGTGAAACCCTCTGATCTGTCTACAAGCCTTCCGCTACTGATACAGAAGAAACATTAGTAAGAAGCATAAAGAACGTGACATTAGAACTAATAAGAGAAAGGGAGAGTGGACTATCTTCGGTGTGTTGTGGCAACTACTTCTCTCGCCTTCTCACCCACTTCATACTCACAATTCGCATATTCACCCCGAGTGTGCTCGAGAGACACGAAGCATTACAACGTGTGTGAATTGAAGGGACTAAGAAACCCAGATTCAATTTGTTCCGCAGTCTCGACTCTTTTCACATACCCGAAAACCGAATTGGCCTGCCGCCTACAAAATACGAATCGACAATTTATAAACCCGAGATTTCGCGTTGAGTTTTGCAGAGACGGGGGTCGGGAGTTAATTTGCAAGTCAATCGACCGAATAAGGGCTTGGTCACCCAATGCATAAACAACTTGCGCCTATTTACGAATAGTGCTAGCGACGAGCCGACATACATAATTCCCCTCGTCATCAAAGAGCCAGTTAGTGAAGTGTATGTGAGTGTTGCTATCAATAAAATTGTGTATCATACAGAGTGTACAGCGCGCTCCCATTCTTATTTTTGTCTGTGCACAATTTTCGTGTATATATGTATGCATGGAAAGGGCGCGCAGGAAAAAGGGACTCGGGGGCGCAGAATCGGAGAATGATTGAGCGCCGTCTCTCGGGAGCCCCCTAAAATGTTTTCTTTCCTAAAATTGTACCATGCCAGTCTGCACACTCAATATTTATGGGGAAGTTGGGCGGCGGACAGAGGCAATGAGCAAAATAGTCGTCGACAAGGCATTTTCTCTCCCCTTCACTCGCCTCCCGCAAACCAGGAGCCGGTTCTCCAAATATTACACACACACAAACCACCTGTTTACACACAACCGACCGACGATACACCAGCCGATTTTCATTCCCTCCTCCTTCCCCAGAATTTGATTCCTAGTCCGCGGCCCCTTACCAGAGGGGATTCTTCGGAGACCAAAACTAATTTATCGAGCTACGAGAATCGTAAATACGAATAATATGAGCGGGGCTGGGGGGAGTAGCTGGGACTGGGGAGAGCTATGATATATTAATAAGTATTCGAGTCCCGAAGCGACGATAACGAAGGCCTTTTCATAATAATAATAGCATCACTCCATCGGGTTGTGGGGGGGGGGGTGGTCGAATAGAATCGTGCAAAATAACTTGAAATGCAAGGGGGGCGGGTAAATAGTCGGGGGGACTTTTTTACAATTCGAAATTGGCATTCCATCTACAAGAGTGCGGCGAGCTGCCGGGCGGTCCGCAAACATCGAATAATAAATAGATAAGAGGTCACGGGACGCCGCAATAAATAGATTCTGTTGTCGATACGCGCTTTTTCATGTAATTTCTCCGTGCTAATGGAATGTTTATAGGGGAGGGGGAATATTTTACGGCAAATTGGCAACAAAGCTTTGGTAAAAACAGACAGTTCCCAGCAGATCGAAAAGCGGCGGCAGGTGAATTTAGCACATTGCACTTTGGATACAAAACATTGTATTATAATGAATCCGAACTATAAAGTCGAGGGTAGGTTTGTAGGGTGGTGGGTTGGTGAAAAGGTGTACCTCGGAGGAGTTCAGCTTAGAGGCGTTGAGGGGGCGAAGTAGGGTATCCGTCGCCGGTCGGGGGCCACTGCAATGTAATAACTTTGTTTCTGTAGTAGTGAAACAAGACTGAATCGTTTCAGATCGCTTCAGAACCTAGTTGAAAAACACTCCTCCCTTCTCATTCCACTTGATCTCATTGCAAAGAGTTTAAAAAATCATCAATAAATATAACGAACGTTGTAGTCGTTCCTCTCGAGGTCGTCGATCTGCTTAATCTTCTTCATCATGTAGGGGACGTCAGTGAGGATCGGGATGTGGAGGTGCTTGATCATCCAGCGAGCCTGACAATTATGCACTTTTGATTCGAAGGAATTGAGCAATAACACCTGTATTAGAAAAAGAATAAGGGTTTTGCGCAAAAAAAAACAATAAAAGCATTGACGAGTAGTTGGAAAGTTCCATGTTATTATGCCCTCTTGTTCATGCCCAATCCCCGAATATACCTGATTGATGTCGTTGACGGTCCAGACGGCGGTTTTGATTCCCTTGGCCTGATTCTCGTCAACGTATGTCCTGTAATTCAATTAATTCCATCAACTCTATCTCTCTACTCTAACTAGAGTCATTTCAGTGTACCATGGTATCCTTAATCTACAAGGACGGTTTGAGCGGAATACAGTTACTTTGCTTGAGAGTCCTTCCTTTACTTTCAATAACCGTGTTTATGTCTGTATTCTCCCCATCACGAAGCAAATACATGTCCTTCTTCATCAACACAGCCATATGTTCCTTACTTGGAGATGTCCTTCTCGTTGGCGAGGACCATCTGTACGTCGAGGAGGCTGGGAAGGAAGGTGTGGATAACGGAGATGTAGCAGAAGTCGAAGGCTTCCATCACCGTCTGCTTGAATCCCTGGAATCGCGGCAACTGAAAAGAACTATTAATGTTTCTAATAGACCATGTAAGGGGGCTCGAGGGTGTAGCAATCCGTCATTGGGTTTGTCCGAACTGGGAATAACAACGCTTCATGTTCTCTACAATACCTTGCGATCCAGATCGGAGTGCGACCAGAAAGCCTGACGCCACGTGATTCCTGGAATGTTCAGCAATTGATTTCGTTTCTATTTTCGGTATGCCATCCCCTGGAGTCTTCAATGGCAGTGCCGAAAAGGCTTGCATTAGACCTCTTATCAATGGAGAACAATCGAACACGATTGCAACCTCAGCTAATCGAACCATCATAATGATGCAACCTCCTGATTTTGAGACATCGTCTTTTGATGCGAACTCTCGATTGTCGGGCACCCGGTCGTTCTTCGTTCTTTATACTTCCCGGACAGTACCAAAGGGGGGGGGACTCCAAGCGCTCTTGATCTACCTTTCGAATCATGCCTTCATACTGGTGTTGAACAGGATTGAAGAGGAATAATAAGAGCGCTCTCAGTGTGTAGTGCCTTGGCGTGAGAACTAGAATACTCCGTGCTCACGGAAGTACATTTTCTAGGGCCAGATGTTAGAGCCGAGTGTATCGAGTCCAAACGGGAGAGAGCACGCATGAAAGAGTAGTTGGGATTGAATAACGTGCAACTTCAAAGAATAAATCTTTTTAAAATACCATCGAATAAGAGCATTTTGGTAAAGCTCTTATTCGATGGTATTTAATTCCATCGAATAAGAGCAATACCAGTGAGGATCTCCGGATCGGCGCGCTTGATCTTGTAGACGACCCAGGGGAAGAAGGAGCAGACGATGGACGACGTCTTGATGTTGTACTGGTTGATCAGCTTCACGAGCTGGTTCACCATCTGGAAATTACTCGAAAATGAATGGAAATATTGCTGTCATTGTGAGCATGGACGTCATGCTAGGGAAATTGTGTGCTCTTATGAATCACCTAATATAAGTCCATCTACTACCCTTGAAAGTTTCAGAGGACTTGAAAAACTATAGGTATCCGATTTGATGATGTTCCTATTAGCATAATGTAGATACCTCGTCGGAGTAGTCTTTAACGTCGAAGAGCATGAGCATATCATTTGTCTTCGCCCACTGGATGACTTCCTCCAGCTTCGGGATCCCTTCCAGAGGCACCGGTCCGCGGTATGGTGCAGTGCTGTAACGAAGTTGAACCGCAAGTTCAAGCTGGACTGGCAAGACCAGCATGCTGAAACACTCGGCCAGCCCCGAAAAAAAAATGTCTGTATCAGTAACAATTAAAACTTCTTTCATTTAAATAGACTTCAATTCTAAAATGGTGTTGTATTATGATATTTGATGATAGTCAACTCACTCATGGCGACGGAACTTGGAGGCGAGCTTGAATCCCGCGAGCTCGTCGAAGTTCTTGTTCCAGATGGGGCCCTTGCCGTTCGTCGTCCTGTCAAGGTCGTCGTCGTGGAGAAGGACGGCGATCTGATTTTGAGAATTTTTAGAATGATGAGAATCATTATTTGATGAGCGTACATATCTAAACGAACATGACAACGATGACACGTCAAGTAGTAATTGTTCTACCTTGTCCTTCGTGAGCGCGACGTCGAATTCGATCAGGTCCGCTCCTTCTTTCTTCGCCTGAAATAAAATAAAATAATTCCGGCATGGATCTGTGGTTACGTACCGCCTGGAATCCTGACATGGAGTTCTCGGGGAAGGCCCACGGCGATCCGCGGTGGCCACCGAACTTGAAGCGGTTGAAGAAGATGGCATTCTGTAAAAATGATTACCTTTTGTTTTTAATTTTAATATTGTATTTATGGCAGTTCAAAAGCACTGATAACCTAGCATCTGGTTCCGAAGCTTGCAATAATTGTTGCAACCCTGCAAGACCATAAAAAGCTGTTTTGAAAGGAAACATATCAGTTTGAACGGAAGGCTCGTTTATATGCGTCTGGAAATCGCAAAATGTTTGACAAAAGAACAAATAACAAACACTAAATATGAATAAATATTTTGTGACTGACATTGCGATCGGAGGGGCGAGGAACATTCGGGATGTCGGCCCAGAAGCGACGCGAAGAGTTGTAGAAGAAGATGAGGACGATGGAGACGAAGATGAAGAACCATGAAAAGCCACGCAGGAACAAGTACCTTCAAATAAATGTTTCAAAAATTAATGTGAATATGTATTTTAATCAGAATGTTAAAAAAAACATACGCGATAACGAAGAGCAACGTGGGTCGATAGTAGATGTCCATGAAGCGCTGGATGAGTCTCAGCACGTTTAGTATCATGGCTGTTGTCGCCCTTACCCTGCCTCAAGGACCCGAGATTCAGATTACCCTGAAAAATAATAATAGTAAAGCCAATATACGTCGGAAACAATTTTGGCAAGTTGCCAAGAATCTCCGGCAAACAAGGCGAATATTTCGGAATATAAGGCACGCAGTGTGGCGGCAATAGACAGGAATAGTTTAAACTCGACTTCGCACAGACGAAAAGTTGAAATAAAGATGTGTCGAATGAGACAAGCGCGGTTTACGACCCCTTCACTTATCATTTCTCACTACGATGCGCTCGTCCGCGAGACATCAGCGCGCTAAATGGAGTAGTGCAGAGCCAGTTTGCGATTGCGCGCCAATTGGAATGCGGGGGGTGGCGAGGCCTACTTCAACCTATTATATATCAGTAAGAAGTTGTATTTATTTTGACACTAAAACTTAAACCAAACTGCTTTCTTGAAAGTCGTTATTCGATTTGAGTAACTTGATCAATGACCAATGGAACACAGTCAGAACCATCCCGTAGTTCAAGGCGACTGGGGGGGATCTCAAGTGGTTTCCTCTTGTGACGGACGTCGGTATTTGACGCGCTCTCTCTCGGATCCGAACGGCATCTTTGTAAAGCGGACGTCTATAGGGAGAATCTGTTTGAACGGGAAAAGCCCCGCCTAACCCTACTAGAAAGAACTTCAGCAATAGAATGCCATCCTCGCACCAAGAACCGTCACCTATTCTGCTTACCTAAAAAGAGTGATGAGACAATGGAGGGACTCCATTGTCTCTAATCGGACACTGGACGTCACTCATCCTTATTCATGGGAGAAAGAATAGCTGTTTCGGAGCCTCCAATTCAATGTTCAAATGTGCACGGGAGTTCCCTCAACTGCAGGTCTCGACCCTCAGTTTACTAATTCTCACCTGACTAATAACGAGTCGTAAGATGGGGGCCGACTCCAGGATCCCTGGAATCGCCCCGTACCACTGGCGGCTGGCCCCTCCGTCAAGGGGCGCTCAGTACAGCAGCGGACAGCTGTTGGAAGCCAAGGGGAGGGGGACAGCGCTCCGGGCCTGGACCCCTAACCTCCCTGCTCCCCCTCTTACCCCCTCTCCTCCTCTTCCCCACCTCACCTGGAGTAATAATAGTGTACACCGCCGGTCCCAACATTCATCGAGGGAGCCACTGGACAACTGGCCTCCAATGAGCAGCGAAAAACAGGACGGTTTAGCAGTTCGAAACCGCCCCCGTCGAGATCCCGGTAAATAGAGAAGGAGAAGGCAAGCATTGGACGTCCGTGCAAAGTCAGCGGAAAAGAACAGGGAGGTAAACTTCTAGCGGAGAAGAGAGGAGATAACGATGGGCGCCAAGGCGAAGGTTAAGCCACGGCACACGAGCCCTGGCCCGAGACAGCCACTGCAGACTGCAGCTGATTATTGGCTTCGTCACTGGGGGTGCCGTTTATGGATGTAATTTATTGGGCCATTTTCTCTTACTCTTCATCGTCTTTACGGGCCATGGAGTATGGCAAGGCGCGATTGTTTCGCCCCACCTAAGGGGATCTTGGTATCATCCATGTCATTCACTAGTGCACGTAGCGAAATGCAAACCGTCCTTTGAACGTCTCGATGAGTTTCAGTGATTTACGAGGCTTCTATCGACCGTGATCATCTCCTCCTCTTTTCCGTCGGTCCTCTCGAGTCCTGTTACACCTGTCTCTCTTCTAATGATTTTTGCCCCGACGGCTCCTTCTCAAATGTGCGGCTGTTCAGTGTCGAAGGATAGCGGTGTCCAGTCGGCTTCCCTGTTGCACTTTTCCTGTCTCGCGGCTAGTCCTCAGCGCTAGAGTACATTCTTCGAGAAATTCCAGAGACATCTCACTTTTCCTGATTACCTCCCAAATTCACTCGAATAGTACTGTTCGACCTCTATCTCGATCTTCTTGGTAGGCGAAATGGTGTGGTTTTCGTGTGCTTATCCTGATTTGATGCTATCAAAGTGCACACGGACCCGAAGAGGAGAAGATCAGTGCACCGTTTAGCAAGGGGTCCAAGAGAGGTCTGACATCTTGTTGATTCCCCCTCGTGAAGTACGGCATTTCTCCATCCTGTCCTTAATATTTTTCTGTACAAGTACATCGGGAGTTACGAAACCCGGGCCGGGGGACGATTGATCGCCTCAGACTCGAAATCAGTTGACGGATTTACTGCGAGAAAATAGAGGGGGGCAGAGAGGCGCCCCTCTCGCCCCCCCCCGGACCATGTCCTGCTTACCTCATGTTACTCATCTCAGTGCATCCTTCCACCCACTTCTTCAACCCACGATAACAATCAGTTAGAATCTGAGGAATGTTGGTTTTAAACGTGGTCTCCCTCGTTTTCCTTTCTCATAGAATCAGTTAATGTGTGATGTCTCCTTCTTGAAATCCTTGTTTCCAGAAATCCGAGCCGTAGTTTTTCCCACTAATAGGTGCCAACTCTTCGACGTCGTCGAGTGCCGGGAAAACAGAGCTTCTTTCCCCCTCGATTCCGAGTAGTTGTCGTTGCACAGGAGATGTTCCCTGGGATGTCGAGAGTTGCTCGGCAAGATCCGACGGAGAGAGAGGAGGGAGATATGAGGTTAAACAGGAGCCGCGCAGAGTGGGGTCTATTTGGCGCTGTCTAGCCTCTGGACGCTCTGGATTAGTGCTTGTCTCTCTCCCTATGGCTGGAGGGGTCAGAATGTGGAAGAGATTCAACGTGTAGATGGTGCACCGCGCAGTTGCCACCTCGGCTGGGAGGAGGAGGGGGAGGAGATGGAGGAGGCGGTGGAAGAGGAGGAGGAGGGCAGCCTATGGAGCTTTACACCCTGCCATCTCGGAATAGAGTGGGGGCTGCGCGAGAGAGATTCCACTACTGAGAGACGCCATCACTTGTAGTGTGCCACCAGCCCCCCACGCGCCCTAGCTGCAGCCCGAACACCGGATTACGGTAAGCGTATTTCCGCTTGAGACCTGGAACACATCCCCGGGGTATATACCTTGGGACGTAAGACAGCTAGTTGGCTCCCATGGAGTAGTAGACGTCGTAGTGCATTGAAAGAGGCTCGGATTTCGCGAAAGTCTGCCCGCGTCATTGGCTCTTCTCCACTTTTTGTGCTTGACGCCTTAGCTCTTTTCAAGTCTCGAGTATCGCGCTTTTCATTTTACGTTCCGCATTCCGAACAAAGCGTGAGAGTGTTTACAGATCGACCGGGAGTGTTGCTAACTGAGGCTCCCTCCCGAGAAGATCACAAGGGTACCCCCACGAATCGCGCTGCGAAGAGCAAGTCACTTAGGGACGCGCGCGCTGAGTTGACACTAGGACCTTCCCTATCCCCTTAAAATTTATAAGTAATCACCTCGCTCCTATTCCAGATCCCCTTCGAGAATGTCCGACGCCGAGGAGCAGTAGTGAGTCCCTCTCTCCTTTATTATATTGTATTTCCTGGTTTTGAAGTTTGAGCTTTGATATTGTGTGTCCACATTTCTGTACAGCCATGCGTCCCAGCAGCCACTATTCCACCTATTCCCCGTTACCGTCATCGAATCCCGGTAGATCCCCGTTAGTGCCCTCCTCATCCTCCGCGTATTCCTCCTCCTCCAGTGCCACCTTTCTCAGCAACCCCGGTAGTTCCGCTCTGTATCGCGATCAGAACACTTACAGTAATCCTAACCCAAGTAGTTCGTCTCTCTACTCATCCCCATCCATGACATCTGCCCCGTCTAGTCGCTTTTCTTCCGTTTTTGCTCCTGCGACCCCAGCTTCTCCCACTCTTTTCGAACCCCCGCGCAAGTTGTCTTCCTTCCAGGACTTCTCTTGTTCCGCCTCATCGTTTGATACAAGGCTTCCGTCGCGTAAGGTCTCTGACACCCGCCCTCCCGCTCGACCCACGCGCACAGCTGAAACTGACAATCTTCTCGAGCTTTATGGAGTCCGCAAGAATAGTGGCGCCGCAGCTGAGACCCCTGCTAAGCGCAAGTCTTCATTTTTAGAGGAACGCAAGCGCACACTAGCCAGTCTAGACGAAGGCGGCGGGCCCTTGGCTCGTAGGGGTTCCGCTGAGTATGAGGGCTTCCCTGGGACTAATCGTGACTTGCTCGGAGCACCGGCGCAGCGCGGGGCAGGAGGACTGGTCAACGGAGCGGAGGAGGCTATGAACCAGATCGAGTACACCAATCGGCTGCTGGAGGCACACAAGAGGGTGGATGACCTGCTCCGGAGGCGTGGTCTCAGCTCGGAGGACGAGAGGAAATACCTCCGTGCATGGGAGGAGATCCCTGTCATCAGAGAAGTCCGAAATGAAGCCCTAAGGGGACTGAGGAGGAGGTCCAACTCGAGTGATAGCGGACTCTCTACGGATTCCGATGAGAAGGCCGCCGCGAGGGAGCGGACTCCCCCTCCCCCTGTCGAGGAGATTACCGCAGATGAGGACTGGGAGGTGGATGAGTTCGAAGAGGAGGAAGCCGAGACTGTAATCCCCATCTCCCCCACGGAGTCCGTCGAGAAGCGATGCTGCTTCATGGAGGAAGCCCTCGACTGCCCTCCCTCCACCATCCGCGCCCCTCCTGTAAAGGAGTCCGCAAGACGGTGCATAGTCCAGCGATCGAAGATCAAAGAGGAGGTCTCTGCCTCTTTCCGTGTCCCGACTCCGAAGGTAGAGAAGGCCGTCGCCGTCAGCGTCGACATGGTCATCGCCAAGCCTGCCACCAAGGAGACGACGAGAAAGCAGCTATCTGTCAAGACCAAGAAGGAGGAGAAAGTCATGGGCTGCTTCCCGGAGATCAGGCCTCTTCCCCCTCCACCTCCTACACCTACAAAAAACGGGCCCGACGCGGTCGCTGCATCCTCCTGTGAAGACAAGCCCAAGGTTGTCTTCAGGGCACGGCCGCGTAGTCAGATCCAGGCAGTGGCCAAAGCCCCTCCCTCCCCAAACGAAGACGAGAACCTACTCAAGAAGGCCGTCCTCCGCAACGCCCGCAAGTCCATGGTCGACCGGACGAGTCCCCCAGCTGAGGAATCCGAGAAGCCCCTTCTCCGCAGAGCTACAGTCGCCCTGAAGCCCGACGAGGTCAAGCCCAAGATCAAGCACCGTTTGACGCTCCCCATCGAGCAGTGCAAGACAATCCTGGCGAGTCTGAGGCCGAAGAACAAGAGGCTGTCGAGGTCGTCCGCCGAGATCTCCGTCCAGCACTGCTCCTTCTTCTCGACGGCCAAGACCTTCAAGGTCCCGGAGAAGAACGTCCGCATCAACCTTCGCCTCACCGAACGAGCGCCCTACAAGGAGAAGACCAAGATCATCCTGGCCTGTGCGCGGCACTGCCAAGTCAGGTTGGACGTTTACGTCGGACCACGGTTCCCCGAGAGGAGGAGGAGGACACTCCAGCTGCCGACGCCCAAGCGCCAGGTCGGCAAGCTGGAACGGGCCATGACAATCGAAGTGCCCGTCTCCAAGCCTGGACGCGTCGTGAAGCCACTCCAGATACCCACGAACTTCCTCGAGCCAGAGGCGCCTCCACCAAGGGAGGACTACAAGTCGGCGAGGCAGAACCTGCGGAAGGTTGCCGATTGCCTCAGCGGCATCGGCATCTCCATGCACTGGGTCGACCCGAAGATGAAGAAGCGGCAGGCCAAGAAACGGAGAGAGGAGCCAAAGAAGGAGGAAGGATCGATAGTGGAGAGGCTGATCGGCAAGGAGGAAGCCGAGCAGCTGAAGGATGGGAAGAAGTTGAAGAGGCAGAACGCGATAAAGAGGAGAAAGGACGTGACGTCGTCGATGACGAGTCTAGAGAGCGATGCTTCGAAAGCATCGGTGCCGTCTTTAAACTCTAACGGCTCCCTAGCTCGCCCCGCGACGGCTAGCGGACCGCGGGCGGAGGAGAAGAAGGTGGACGAGGCCAAGACCAAGAAGATTAAGAAGAAACCGCCTCCCATCTCAACCGCCCCAATCGCGCACACTCTCAACGACATCGACAACATTCCGGAGACGCTCGTCCAGCCAGCTACCCCGTCGCCCTACCGCCCGCCATCGCCCCTCATCCTCGACGAGATCGACCGCATCCTCGTCGAAGCCTTCAGGAGATCCCTTCAGATCCCCATCCCCCAGGCACTCCGCCCAAGGGCGGCCTCGCCCTTTGACAAGCCCATCCGCGTTATACAAGAGATACGCCTTCGTGGCGAGCGCAGCCCCTCCCCTGCCCCCATCTTCCTCTGCCGGAGGACTCCTGATCGACGGAGCCGATCCCCGGATCCCCCCTGTAACCCCATCGACCTGAGGAGGACCTATACGAGGAGGAGGCGGATCGCCAGGGGAGACGCTCCAGAAGAATATGGAATGAAGCTGAGGAGGCATTGCGAGCGCCGTCAGCCAGTCATGACCAAGAGGAAGAAGAAGGTGTCCAAGGCCTTCGTCCCGCAGTGGAGGAAAGGGTGAGCTCCTGCCCAGTAGAACACCTGCTTGTAGAGCTTGTAGTTGCTAGTGCGTAGTGCTTGTAGACTGCCAATCTAATTGTAAGTAGTTCAGAATAATTGAAAATTGCAGCTCCGAGTACGAGGAGGAGGAGGAGGTAGTCGAAGAGGAGGTCGAGGAGATCGAGGAGGAGGTCGCTGAGGAGGAGGAGGAAGCCACCCGGTCAGTATGAGAGCATACGATTGCTCTAACGCCTCCTTCCAGGCCCGCCTACGAGTCCAATGCCAACCTGACGGAGGCCGAGAAGGCCATGATCGTAAGCTTGCTTTTTCTGGCTATTGATTTGAAGGTAGCCTCTAATACAGTGCGTCATTTGCAGGCGGCCAAGAAGCGCCACGAGGACGACGAGCAGGCCAAGCTCGAAGACTACGAGACCAAGCGCCGCGCCGAACGCGAGAAGGTATATTCTGATGATTTTTTCTTAAAATGAAAATTGAACTAAAATTTAAATTATTTTTTACAGGTATTTAAAATAATTTGAAATATTTGAGGAAGAAGAGGAGCTCCGCAAGCTGAAGGAGCGCCAGGAGGCGAGGAAGAAGGAACGAGAGGAGGAAGAGCGCGCCATGGCGGAGAGGAAGCGCATCGAGGAAGAGCGCCGCAAGCAGGAAGAGGTAATAGATGTGGAAAAGTCGAAGTGCTACTTTCTAGAAAGAGGAAATGAGCAAGAGAAGTTGGCTTTCCCCAGATTCCATTGTCTGCACAGATAGTCTCCATTGGAACCTGACATCCGCGGAATAGGACACAAAATGGTAATTCGCAGAATCGCGAGGCGCACTCAGTACACCAAATGTTTTGAACATTTTTAGAAGAGTTCAGCCTAATTTCTACAGGAAGAGCGCCGTGCACGCGTGGAGGCCGAGAAGAAGAAGAAGGATGAGGAAAAGAACAAGCGCCAGGCCATGGTCACCGCCCTCCCCGGCGGCAAGAACTTCGTCATCCCCGAGAAGAAGACTCAGTGGGCTTTTCGAAAATATTTTTTATTAAATTAAAAATATGGAATTAATCAGCAAATAACTACGTTTATTTATTTTATACTGGCTTATTTCCAGGGGCGACAAGTTCGGAAACATCGTGCAGGCCAAGCAGGAGATGGGCATGACCAAGGACCAGCAACTCGAAGCTAAGCGGGTCGGTTATGTTTACGCTCTGTAAATATACTAGAAAAAGTCAGAAATTAATTCACGAATATTTATAATGTTTTACTGATTGTGACAGCCTTACTAGTTGGGAATTTAACTTGCGAACTTTAAAACAAACGATAAATTCTCAGGTCTTCATGCAAGCCATCTCGAAGGGCATCGATGCCAGTGGACTGCTCCCCGCAGACCTAAAGGTATGTTTTCAACTAGGAATCGTAACAATAACTACAATAACTTTGTAGATCAAGATCAAGGAGCTTCACGCGCGTCTGTGCAAGCTTGAGGCGGAGAAGTACGATCTGCAGAGGCGCCACGAGAGGCAGGAGTATGATGTAAGTTGGGACTACTTGATCGTGCTGTTGCAAGGGCAGGAAACATCGCCATTTTATCTGATTTAAAAAATAACTGCTGCGCATAAGCGCTGTTATTTTTAGGAGAAAAATAATTGTTTATTAATGCTAAATAGGCAACTGAACAAGAAGTAAGATTGGGGGGCACAATATCCAATGGCCCTCAATGCTAGCAAGATTTTCTGGATTCACCAAAGATCCCCGTTCTCCTCTTAGCGATTTTTTTCTCCACGGAAAAGCAGTAGTTCCGTCCCTCTCTCCTACCCACTCATATCCGCCGGCAACCCTTCCTGTTGTCGCATCACATCCGGAGAAGGGAAATGATCTCGAAATAGACACCCTTCTAGTCCCCTACAGTCTAGTACAGATCCCTTCAAGCTCCCAGGGATAAGACGCGGATTTCCTGCATAACTTTTCGTAAGAAGGTGTGACTGAAAATCTCGGGATCCCCCCATTTTTATTCCTTCCGTTGTCGGTCTTCCTTACCTTTTAGGAATGATTCACTGAGCGTCATCATAGACGATAACAGATCATATTTCTTCTTTCTTATTCACTAATTCCCTGAGTATATTTGCTTCAATGCACATCCGCCGGGATTCTCCAGTGTGAAAAGGCCGCGTGGTTTTTGGTGCTGACTCTCGAAGGTCAAAGACGAAGATGCGAAATAACAAGAAGATAAACAAGAAGGTGACCTTTGCAGCTGAAAGAGCTCAACGAGCGGCAGCGCCAGATGGCCAGGAACTCGGCCCTCAAGAAGGGTCTCGACCCCAACGACGCCAGCTCTCGCCATCCGGTAACCATAACAATAAACAGCCTCGAGAATTGAAATCCATCTTTTTATAGAATTTTTAAGCCAAGAAAGTGAACAAACTTCGCTGGTACCTTTTAGTGAAACAACAATAATGAGCACTTTTGAATCCCCTGTTCCCCCGCGGTATTTTCCTGAAAGAAGGCAGACAGCCCCGTCACAACATATGATATCATAACAAAGGCACTCGATGTCTAGGCTTCCATTGTTAGAAAATATCTCTCCAAAACTCTCGGGAGTCAACAATAGTCAGTGACGCATCACGTTTTCCGCTACCTTCGGTGGCTCGGAGGATATCTTGGGTGTCCCGGAAATGACGGGACCCAAAGAGTGGGATAGCTCAACAGAGGTAGGGAACATCAATTCCGGGATAAGATCTTGAGTATTTTTTCGGAGTGTGTTTCATATGAGCCGTATCTGTATGGAAGCAATAGAGTCATCCATAAAGGCGAATTCTTCGGCAAGTAGCATGGTATTTTTCAGAGTGTGTTTCCACTGTAGTCCATAGTCTATGGGATGGAGGAGAAGGTATGCAAGGTGGCGAGGCTAGCTAAGATGCTCTTCTCCTGTGATAGTTTGACAGCGTGAACGGGACCTCGCACAGAATAGTCTCGGGAAATATTTATGAAAAATATTTTAATTTTCTTTCAGCCCCGAGTTCGTGTAGCCTCCAAGTATGAGAGGTCGCGGGCCTTCACGGCATCCTTTGCCGATAGGAAGACCATGTTCCAGAAGGTGACCTTTGTCCCTTGCAGCCCAAGGTGCAGGTGGCATCCAAGTACGATCGCACCCTTGACCGCCGTAACTTCAACGAACGCCGCATGATGTTCGAAAACAATGTGAGCGTCCTTGTCCGCGTCCAAACATAAACCTTTGTCCGTCCATGTTCAGTCCGTCCACGTTCAAAGAGAGTGTAACCTTGTGAATGTCCATGTGCTTTCTGCCCACGCTCATAGATACCGTTACGGTGTGTATGGCCATATTCACTATATCCACACACAAACTGACTAGACCCATGTGTCCGCCTGTGCACCAGTCTGTCGGCGTTAAGGATAGAGTTATCTTGTATATCCATCATCAGTCTACGATCTCAATGTCTTGGCTACCGTAGATCTGTCCCTCATGTCGATGTCCATGTCCCCGTTCAGCGCCGGGCCTTCCCCCTCTTCCCTGGCATATCGTGTCCCCCGACACCCCTGGAGAGGCTGATCAAGGCAGAGCGAGGCGCCGACGACGAAGACGACTACGCTGCCTACGTTAGTCTCCCTGAACTCTCCAAACTAAATCCCAACGTGTTTTATGAGCTCTGCTCCTCGGAATTGGAACGGAACTAATCTCTGTTGAATTTGCGACAGAACGGCTAATGGATTTGCGACAGCATTCCAAATCTGCTGGGGGGGATTTTTAGAGTGTCTATAAATGTGTGCATGATTTCAGGAACGCGAGGAGGAAGTCGAGGTGAGAGAATATCGAGGCGACCAAGAGGCCGTTCATCGCGGCCACCATAGAATCTACGGAATCACCAGTGTATCTGTTTGTTCTCATTCCAGGACGAGTACGAAGAGTGAGCTGCCAAGGATGCGAGTCGAAGTGGGGAATTCCCTCTTTCGACTGCCTTTCTTCCTCGCTCCATCTCTAACCCTCGACGACCACGTCTCCCCAAAGATTCTCTGTTTAGTACATTATCAGTCTATCTGTGTTGTGTTTTGTGCATGCTTCGAAGTACGGTATAGATGTTCGCACCGCCCGGTTAAAGATAAAGGAAAATAGCGTGAAGAGCGGAAATACATGACCGACCCCGAACGAGGAAAATCCTTCAGTCTCTGGGAATGCCCTTTAACAAAGTCCATTAGATGCGTGCTTCCTTTCTCGTAAGAATCTCGAGATTCACTTACAACTTCCGGCACTCGTCAAAACAGGGGGGCTAATCCCCTTTATATGTGCTGCCTGTCTTTGTGCTCGGCCAAACATCGTAAAGAAATGATGCCACCTGCACCAGGGATTCAATGATTAATCGGAGCAAGGGAACACGTCCAAATTTAGCTCGGGAAGTCTGAAGGAGGCGAGGAGTCTCTTATGAGGGGAAGTGGAAGGCCGCCTGCGGAGTGGATCAAGAAGCCCGTCGAAGACTCCGACCTCCCCCGCACTGGCCGCAATCCCGTCCTGCGTTTCATTGAACAGGTCGGTTTTCTCGCCTCAATAGGTTTCCCGCCAAAATAGCTAATGAACTCATTAGATCACTATAGATGTCGTTGAAAACATGGTCTCATAATCGCAAAATAATAATATATTTACGGAATGCTCCAATGCTTCCCGAGACCTTGATATCAGAGCAGTGCAGAAGTGCGAAGGAGATAGATCCTCTTTCCGATTGGCGTGTTTTCCTTTTCGGGAGCTTGCAACGTTCTTTAGCAGACAGGCCATTTATGGCACTACTCTCTAGCACACTGCTCAGTGGTCGGCAGGAAAAAAATGGTTTCTTAGTATAGGAACCCCGCGCTCTCGGGATTCTCGGAAGACTGATGTTATGGGAATTCTGATGAGATGGGCCACGTGTGAGAGAGAGCCCAAAATGTCCCGGCTTGATAAGTCGCGCGATTTCCGCCCCTAACAGAACCGGAAGACCAAAAAGTTCGCTCCTCTTCCTTCCCTAATATTCGCAAGTGTCCAAGGCTCTTCAACATCTTTCCGTGTCAGGAACGCCTTGAGAGTAAGACTGTGGGCATATACAAGGATCTCCAGAGAGAAATTGCCAAGAACCACAACCGTGCAAATATTTCTACCGAATCTCATTTTTCCCAACGACATTATTGTTGTTTGCGCTCAGAATTCCATTGGAGGAATGTGAGTGGGCCTAGCCTACTCCCACGAACTCGCCGCTTAGAGAGAGATCGGAGAAATTTAAGCACCGTTGTGGTTCCTTGCAATAAGGCCACGTCGTATTGAACTCCATGAATATCTGTTCAGCTCCATTCAGCCCCCCCCCCTTACAAGGAGGATAGAAGGGAGCTCAAGAGACATTAGCTTGTCAAGGCTCGTGTTATCTTTTGATCCTGATTCATAGCTTTGAAAGGTCGTAGAGGGAAAGTACTTCCGGTGTCTTGTTCCAACTCAGACTACAAGGCATTTTCAAGCCCTCAATGCATTAGAATTCCAACGCCGTGCATTAGAGTCTGGAAGAGTTCCCTTCGATTTCGGGAACGCTTTAGGGTGGCGATTTTGAGGGTTTGTAGAGATCAAACCAAAATGTCTAAAGATTTAAATGTCTTTAAATTCATTTAATTACTTTCGAATAATTGCATAATTTGCAGATGAACGCCAGCGGCATCGAGCTCGAGGGCGTGGAAGGGGAGATCTATTCCACCAAGGATTGACTCTCCACTGCCGTCCTCAACTAATCCATCACGAGGACCTTCGAAAGTGCTCCTTATGTTGTTACTCAGCGAACCTCGTAGTATCCCTTATTTCGTTGTCTCACCGCCTCTCGTTTCCTATTTATCTCTAACTAATCCGATTCGAACCCCGCATGGTTGCAAGGACGAGGCCTCACGTGCCACCGTCTCTTTCCGCACTCATTGCAAATTTACTGCGTCACTCGCAGCTGTTTTCGACTATTGTGTGTGAGTGTGCCAAATTTTAGTGGCGACGGGGGTTCGCGGGGGGGGGGGTGCCGGGGGTGG
>JACMIG010000015.1:40543-71495 GCA_014805385.1 Levipalatum texanum
GTGGATCGTGGTTGACAGAACAACGACAGGTGCTAAGGAGATGCCGATAGTGAAGGGGGGAGAGTGGACGGTGTTCGATGCCTCGGAGAATTGCATGGACGTAGTCGGGAGGTGCCAGATGGAAGTCCAGTTGGTGGGATCGAGGAGATCTGCACTGGTAGGATACCATGTGGTGAGGGGGATGTCCGAGCAGATCATTGTGGGCGCAAATGGATTGCGCGACCTGGCAATGAGTCTGTGTGAGGAGACGGAGGAAGATTGGAGGAAGACGAGAGGAGGAGGTGACCAGGCTATGGCAGTGAAGACGGTAGCGCTGGGGAAAGGAAGTTCGACGGTGGATCGTGGTTGACAGAACAACGACAGGTGCTAAGGAGATGCCGATAGTGAAGGGGGAGAGTGGACGGTGTTCGATGCCTCGGAGAATTGCATGGAGATAGTCGGGAGGGGTCAGATGGAAGTCAAGTTCGACGGTGGATCGTGGTTGACAGTTCGTTGGTGTCGCTGTAGGGGCACGTCGGAAGAAGAGTGGAGTCTACCGAAGAGGATGAGACAGCCATTATTCCGATTATGCACGCGGGCATAGCAGCTGTGTTCAAGAAGGAACAAGAATATGGAAAGTGGGGGATGAAGAGTGAGGAGGTGACGGCGGTGGCCGTGTCGCTCAGACCCACAAGGAGGGGAAGGGGACGAAGAAGAAGAAGATGGAAAGAGGAGAGTGGTGGAAATGTTGTCTGCAAATCCCTGTGGGAGGTCCCAGAGTTGAGAACAAGAACCAAGGGAGGAGGAACGTACCACATGATTTGTGTTGGAGGTGGAGGCAGGAGGCCGCACGGGAAGAGTATGAGAAGAGCGGAGGCAGAAAAGATGCCTAGACGGGAGATCGGACGAGGACGCGAAGACGAGCACTGGAGGGAGACGACGATTACAAGGAGACGGACGAAACATTAGATACGGAGAAGGAGGAAGATTCGGCGGACGAGGAGATCAAGAAGGAGGCAGCAGATGTAGGAGCATGAAGACGAAGAAGATGGTAATGAGCGAGGACGCTAACGTTAGAGAGAGACATGTTAAGGGCCGCTACGGTATATCCGGGGCGTGTCTTCTTGTTATTTCGAAAGTGTGAGTGAGCTGCACGCGGAACACATCAGTTGAGGACTTTCGACCAGCTCGGCAATCACAAATTTCCATACGGAACAGATCTGAAACAAGCGGTTCTCGTTAGTCACAGCCCTTTTGACTCTTTACCCTTGGAAGATACCGCTCCACAAAGTCGGTGATAACACGGGAGACGTCGAACATCGTCAACCAGTCCTTGCTGCGCTTGGTCGGCCATCTCACCCTCTGCAGTGACAGTGAAATTCATCGTTGGCTTTCAAAGGCTTTCAAAAAAATTCCGGCCGCGGCCACCCCATCGAGGTAATAGGAATCGGAAGTGACTAGATCACGCAGATAAATACCCCCGGATAAACGCCATGCAACGCAGGAAGGGGAAATGCTAGTGAGGAACCTGGCCGTCCAGGATCCACCCCCAGGAGTCTTGGTCCTAGAGCATTAGCCTGATGGGCCACACCTTTACCTTACCTTTACGTTTTCAAAAAACCAGTAGCAAAAGACATTGTCATTCAATGCAAGTTGTTCTGAATGGGTGCCATGTCGTGGCTTAGCCTTCAATATATATAAAAATACATCCTTGCCCTGAAAATCGATGTCGTTTTGGTAAGAGGTTCGGGGATCTCGGGTATGGGGTTGTTTACATGCGCGTTTGCTCCCATGGAAAGTGAAAGCTGAGATTCTTCTCTCATGTGTTTTGTTATATTGCTACCTCAAGCTAGATTCATACTTAATTTCCAAGTTTATCATCGGATTGGTCTAATATTATGCGTTACAATTCTATAGGATACGATACAAAGGTCCAATACATTACAACTTTACATGACGAGAAAGTAATTGCGCTGTGGTTTATCCTAGACTCATTCACGGACCCATCGTGTTCATGACGAGGGGTGCCCACTCAGGCTAAACAATCGAGGGTAACTTCACGGTCGTTTTAGCAAGATAAATGAAGTAACTCTTACTTCGCGTGAATCCCGGTTGTTATCTGCACTGTGAGGGCAGGATCGCAGGGTGCCATCTTCTTGTTCTTCTCCTCGTTGATCTGCAATACATAGCACGAGCTACTCTCGTGCAATTTGGGGGCCCCCCTCCAAACCTCCCAGGCCGGCAGCACTTCGAGCCGCCGGGTGCTCACCAACAAGCTTCAGGGAGAATAATTGCCCTTCATTCATCGACAACCTTGATCTTCTTCCTTGAATTGGACTACAATTTCAGCGTCACCATCAACCTTGATCGTATAAATACCGGAGTCGGCCATTGTTGTGTCGGTGACACCAAGGGCGCGCCTCCTGGGAATCTCTCTCTCTCTCTATCGTTCTTATCCTTTATCCTGGCTCACTCTTGGATTCTACCACTGACGAAGGAAACTATCTTCTTTTCTCTTCTCGCAGCCAAAGAGTCATCGAATAGATCAAAGGGGTTCCGAGGACTCGGGGGTCCTCAGAAGGCCATTCGGGAACACAGGGGTTCCTAGGATGGTTTCTGGGAGGCCCTCATAGGGCTTCAGAGGGACATCGGGGTCTCTCATTGAATCACCTGGAAGATCCCACTTTCTGCCCATACAATAGTCGCCTTATAAATTTGTTTTTCTTGAAAGAGAAGCGAGGAAGCCTTTTCGAATTTCAGCTTTCCGCCATCAGAGACGATTTACGTTCCAGCAATGGACAGGAGGCCTCCATCCTGGAATGGAAGTTGAATTGCTGGTTGCATACCTTGCCTATCCACTTTCCGCAGTTATTCTTGTTGGGCATGATGGAGCAGTGACGGGCAAACTGCGAACCACCAGCATTTTTCTGACCCAAGTCTTGACTTGTGCATCCGGACGAGGACAGAGCTCGATCTTCTGACCAACCCACGGGAACATGTGGTGCTTCAGGGAGCGCAAAAATTAAATATCTTTCTGTCGACATTCTCTGATCGTTTAGTCTGATGATTTGTGAAAAGATTTCCATGCTGCAGTCACATTAGAGGCTCATAAAACATCTCAGCTGGGACGAAGGATGGTTGTACCGTCTCTTCCCCCAACAACTGACTCCCATTCAAACGAACAGTGCAAAAAGAACTGCCGTTCTCTCAACCCCCGTGAGTAATGCTGGAACGAATGCGGTGAAGACAGTTGGTGGACACGTGAATCTTAACACGAACTCTAGCTATACTTCAGAATCGGACTCTCAAGCTCCTCGTCATCCATCCGAGCGTCATCGAGCCGCAGTGGTTCACCCGCCAGGCCAAACACCACAGCGATACCGAGAACAGCGATCTATTCCAATAAAGATGCTCTTTTCGTTTTGATTTCCTGAATGTCTCCCCGTCTTCACGGCTCCTTCAATTACGCACGGAATCATCCGAAGAAAAGGGAAGGAGAAAATAGCGCTGCGGAACAGAAATTGATTACTCCTCCTCTATTCTTTGTGATTGAGAGTTCACCCTCATCATGCAACGGTTGATAATATCGTTACTCTTCCTCTATCTGATAGTGCGGTCATCCTGTGGAGTCTCGACGATCAAGGCTCTCATCTTCGAACAGGAAAGGAGTGATAACCTTCTTCGAGCGCTGAAGACATGTGCACATAATGGATTCACGTGTACCTCCGTGAATATCGAAGATGATATGGTGGGTCTGGGATTATTCTTACTCAAACGTAGAGTTTTAGCTGAGCTCCAAGCTGGCAGCACTGAAGAGTGCTCTCGCCAAGGAGAAGTCGGACAAGTCGACCATGTTTCTAGTCGCTGACGAGTGAGATATACTTAATATTTGAAATTGAATACTTTTTAGAAACGTCGTGTTCACTCAAAGCGTCGATGAGATCATTCGGAAGCTGGCCTTGTTCCCATCTTCAACACGGATTCTTTTCGCCCCTGACGAGCATGGACCAGTAAAGAAGATGCGTAGTCGCTTCCCTCTAGTGGACTCGGGATACAGGTTGTGTCGCCAAATCTCACGGGATATTAGTATCTTCAGGACACTGAACTCCAATCTCTTTATCGGCACTAAGACCGAATTACTGAAGCTCCTGGAGATGATGGAAGAGAAGCTGAAGCTTGGGATAGAGGAGGACGTTGCCATCGCTGAGGTGTATGTCGAGAAAGAGGCCAAGGTAACGTCCACCGATCGATTCGCAAGAACATGCGTATTCAGGAACAACTCGGAATGGCCATCGATAGCAATGGGGAGATCTTCGCTACTCTAAATGCCGGTGACAAGAGCGCATATATCATCCACCATGACAGTAATGGAGAGGGCGAGGTACAGACGCTTCATTCGCAAGAAGCCTGATTAGTTACAGGTCCGGCATAAGTGCTTCACGAAATCACCAGGGATCCTGAGAGCGGACAATTCGATTCACTTCGATCGGCTCATAGACAAGATCCTCCAATGGAACTCAAGGAAAGGATGCAAGATCTGCGCGAAGAGGGTTGAGAAAGAGGTTGAATTGCCGAATTCACTAACGATCGAACATCGCAGGGATTGCTCGAAGCCGAGAAGCAGTCCGAGGAACTCCAGCCGATTACTCTCGCTCTGTTCATCACTGAAGAAACGCCCTTCCTTGATCACGTAAGGCTCTTGAACACATCACCTGAAATCTCTATGAAGGTTCTCGACCGGATAGCTCAACTGGCCTATCCAAAGTCCAAGGTCCATCTCTTCCTCCGAAACCAAATAGAATACCATCAAGAACTGGTTTGTTCGCCATCGGATCTTCACATAGGAAAATATCAGATCGAATTGTGGACCCAGCAACACATGGAGTCGTTTGCGTCAATGAAAGTTCTCAACTCGGAGGATGAGCTCCTGGAAGCAGATTCCCGTGTCCAATCCATGTTGGCTTGATCAGTGTTATGTCACCCGAGATACCCTCAGTGACTACGCGCGCGTGATGGAGACCGAGTTCATTGTCTTCATCGATTCCACCAACTACATCAAGAATCCCGATTTTCTCCGCGATCTCGTGAGCAAGTCGAGGTTCTACGAAACGTTGGTTGCATGTCTCAACAACCTCAGATTGTAAATTCAGGGGAATCCTCGCTCCTCTTTTCCGAAAGCAGAATGGCCATCCATTCTCCAACTTCTGGGGCGATGTTTCGGGGGCTGGATATTATCAAAGGAGCGAGGACTACGTACAGATCATTGACGTAAGGCGCATTCATTAGTTTTTAGTACATATCTCGTTGCTTCGACATGGTTATCTGTTTGAATATCGCTTGATGTAAATCCTACCGTTTGATGAAAATCCTACGGATCATGCAAATCTTACCGTAGTTACGCTTGATGCAAATCCTATAGCACTTTACTTTATTTGTCCATCGTCTTTCAGCGACACACAATCGGCCTCTTCCGCGTGCCTCATGTCTACCCTCCAATGATCGTCCGCACTTCTGTGCTTGATCCGAGCAGCAACATTTTCTCATTAGACGGCGATGCTAGAATAAGCTTCTCGCGATGGGCAAGGACAAAGGTGAGTCCGTTCTTTCACAGACCATTATGTCGCCTAGAACATTCACATGTTCCTCTCCAACGAAGACTACGGCGGATATTTGCTGTCAACGGATGGATTCAAGGACATCATCAACAAGGGAAAAATGCACCCCGAACTATGGCAGATGGCTGAAAACCCGACCGTAAACTCTTGAGTACTAATCATAAACGGAATCGTCTTTCAGGTCTGGGAGTCCCAGTACCTGAACGAAGACTACCACGCGTTGTTTAGCAGCAAGGATATTCCTCAGCCCTGCACCGGTTAATCGTCCCTGGTCTAGTAAATAATAAACTTCTTTCAGATGTCTTCGACTTCCCGCTGGTCTCTCCTCTTTTCTGCCAGCACATCATCGAGGAGATGGAGCACTTCGGGGAATGGAGCAATGGAAAGAACGAGGTCTAGGGAATCAATACCATCAGAAGGAAGTGACATTGAAGGACAAGCGACTGGCTGGCGGCTATGAGAACGTGCCGACGAGGGATATCCACATGAAACAGGTACACATTCGTGTCCACTCGGACAAAATTGTGCTGTTTCCCTCCTTTTTGAACTGAATCTTCAATGGGGAATCTATGAAGGCAGTTGTACTGTGGTGGTGCCCTGTTCCGTTTGTGTTCCGTTTCCACCTGCTCTCTCTCCACAGTTTTCTCGTTTCTCTAACCTGTCTGGGCGGTTAGAGAAACGAGAGAACAATGGAGAGAGGAGGCGTAAACAGAACAGCTTTGGCACCATCACAATAATGGCCAATTGGCATTCAGATCGGCTTCAACACTGAGTGGCTGGCCTTCATGGAGAAGTATGTGCGCCCGGTTCAACGAGCGGTCTTCGCGGGATACGAGGCATCGGTAAGCAGCCCCATTTGAAGGTTGACTAACATGCTTGTTCAGGTGTCCTCCTCGATGATGTTCGTGGTTCGCTATCGCGCTGACGAGCAGCCTTCGCTGCGGCCCCACAACGACGCCAGCACCTATTCCATTGATATTGCTCTCAATCAGGTCGGTAGCCTGCATCATGGCGCAATATTTGGATAGATAATGAAGAAAACAACGGTTTGGAGATCAAAATAGCTCAGTGATAGTTGGAGGCCCACATCACTGCCAATTTGTTCCGAATATCTCTTTGAAGAAAGGCACCGATTACGAAGGCGGTGGAGTTCGATTCGTCCGCTACAACTGC
Source organism: Levipalatum texanum (assembly GCA_014805385.1). NCBI lineage: Eukaryota > Metazoa > Nematoda > Chromadorea > Rhabditida > Diplogasteridae > Levipalatum > Levipalatum texanum. The sequence goes on from JACMIG010000015.1 coordinate 47,311, forward strand.
TCGGTTCCCGCGGATGTTCCTGGTTAGATCCGATCCTCGTGACTTCGAATTTTTCATGCTTCCAGGGCACGCCATGATGTTCCCTGGCCGTCTGACTCATCAGCACGAGGGCCTTCCGACTACGAATGGGACGCGTTACATCCTCGTCTCGTTCATCAATCCGTAGATTTAGTTTTTCATCTAGGCTCTACTTCTATCATTTATCTGCTCGTTTTTAGAAGAAATTCTTAGTACATCGTTAGTACACCACTGATAAATCCTGATCACCGGTTGTTTTTGCCCTTCTCGTTCCCCGTGCTTCGTTTTCCGTCGGTAGTAATAGTCGGTATCCTCGAGGGACGAAGGCGCGCGAGTCGAAGGCTTCCAACTGGCGCATTACACTGCGCGCCGTCTCTCATGCAGAATATAGAGGAAGCTCTTCGGCTCTCCTCACCTCCATCCAGCAATAAGCAAAGTCCCCGAGGCCAGAGACAACGGGATCAGGGAGGAAGTAGACAATCAGACAGTCTTATAGCTCCCAGAAAAATGCAAACAGTGCCCACGCTGTGGGGATATCTCTCCTCCTCCTCCCGGCCCGGATACTTGAGGATCTCCTCCTCCTCCCCCTCATCTCCTGCGTTGTTTGCTCTGAAGGCGGGAGTCGCCTCATTTTCACTCCCCCTCTTCATCAGTACCTGCCACCCGCCACACCAGCAGCCATGTCCGACGACGGGTGAGTGTGACTTTTATCTATATTCATATAACGAGATGGGTGTCTGAGCACGTCAGATTATCTTCGTTCATGTAAAAGGCGCCTCTTCATGTAGATTACTGCTCATTCGCTGTCTGAGACTGCGCACTTAGATTATTTCTGTAGTCCATACAGTGAGAGACAGCGGTACTCATGCGTTTCCCTAAATTGAATCCGATGTGGGGCCTTTCAACGAACTTTCAATATGAGTCGCCTTTGGAGCGGCGATATTTTGGCTCGTCCGTTGTCAATTAGCCTTCATCGGAGCGCCCTTCATCGTAGACACAGTGCTGCCAATCTGCAACGCAATATTAGACATGTTTGAAAGATGACTGGGCTCGCCCGTTGTCAATTCTGTTGCACCCGATTGCTCTTTCGAGCGCCGCCACGGGTGGAAATGCCGCACGTCCTCCTTGCACAGAAGAGCACGGACACAAATATTTCCTTTCTATCGGAGAACGAGGGACTTTCCTTCCAGATCCGAGTACGAGGAGGAGGTCGAGGAGGTGGAAGAGGAAGAAGAGGAGGAGGAAGAGGAGGTCGTCGCCGAGGAGCAGGAGGAGGATGTAAGACTTAATATTAATATCATAAGCTTCCAATTCATTCTAGATTAAAACAGGAAGGATTAAGCTATCACTGTTTACAGAGCCGATCCGTGCGCGGTGGTGGCGACACGAATGCCGCCGATGTGCTCCGTCGCATGGACGACACCGACTCCAAGATCCAGGACTACGAGGATCGCCGTCGCCATGAGAGGGAGAAGGTTTGTATTCAGGCAGTTTGAACTCATTCGTGCACAGTTTGTCTCCATATCGCATTCCAGCCCGAAAGCGAGCGAAATATCCTTTTAATGGATGGTGAACATGCGCACACTGAACTCAAAACTGGACCCATCTGGAACTGTGTTAATTGTTTGCTTCCAGACCTCGTGAATACTCGAGCATATCACGAATGATTAGTTATCATGTTTAATTACCCAAGCATCATAAACATACATCTTCATTCTCAGGAAGAAGAGGAGCTCCGCAAGCTGAAGGAGAAGCAGGAGAAGAGGAAGGCCGAGAGGGAGGAGGAAGAGCGCCAGCTCGCCGAGCGCCTGAAGGAGCAGGAGGAGAGGCGAAGGGTCGAGGAGGTTCGTGGAGACCACATCCGATCATTGCTTCTCCACAACTTCGTGTAGTCATTCTCGCGTTATGCGGTTGGCAGTGCACTCCAATGCAATTCATTGGGGAGATCACAGAAGAATGAATAGAGCAATCCAACGGAAGGAATTATAGATGAAGATATTCAATTTGATTTCTTCAGGAGGAGCGCAAGTCCAAGTTCGACGCCGAGAAGAAGCGCAGGGAGGATGAAAAGAAGAAGCGCGAAGAGATGATGGCAGCTCTCACCGGCAAGAGCTTCGTCGTACCGCCCAAGGCGGAGAAGTGAGTTCCCTCTTCACTTTCTTGGCTCTTTTCATCCTACACCTCTTGACATCCACTCTTCATTTCCTTCCCCCTCAAATCATCTTCACTAACATCTTCCCCTCCTTCCCCCCTTCTTCACCTCATATTCTCTCTTCCCAGGGGCGACAAGTTCGGCAACATCGTCCAGGCCAAGCAGGAGATGGGTCTGACCAAGGATCAGAAGGAGCTCGCCAAGAGGGTACAATACTCTTCCGAACGCAGTTTACGATGCACTTCAGACCTTCCTCCAAACCGTCCAGAAGGCTCTTGGAGAGGCTGCCGGAAGCTCTGCTGCTGATCTGAAGGCCAAGATTAAGGTCGACATTCCTCTGACTCTAAATAAATGCTTGTTTTCCAGGAGATGCACCAGCGCATCGCCAAGCTCGAGGCGGACAAGTACGATCTGGAGAAGCGCCACGAGCGCCAGGAGTACGATGTCAGTTTGAGATCAACCTCGGACGGGAGGATACTGTAGATGTTCAAAATTGAACTTTGCAGCTTCGTGAGCTCAACGAGCGTTCGCGTCAAGTCGCCAGGAACGCCGCCATGAAGAAGGGAATCGACCCCGCCGATTCCAACACTCGCCACCCGCCCAAGAAGCAGATCATGTCCAAGTACGACAGGCAGATTGACCGACGCAACTTCAACGAGCGCAGGATGATGTATGAGACCGTGAGTGACTTTTATCTATCTTCTCTATGACATCATTGATGACGTCATCAGAAGAGTTACGCAATGATCTACCTTTTCAGCGGACCGCCTTCCCCGTCTTCCCCGGCCTTCCCCCTCCTCCCGCCCTCTACGAGAAGGTCATCAAGGGCAACCACATGCGGGAAGAGGGAGAGGAGGTAAGGATCAGTTTGCGATATCACGCAGTAGTAATAGTGTGGGGGAGTTTCGCTACGCACGCATTCTCCCCCCGCTGGGATTTGCCTTTCTCCTTCGTGTCTTTCTTTCCGATCTCCCGGATCTCGTTGAGCAAATAAGAGGAGCCCCCTGTGTCTGGGATGCCTAGGTGCAAACAGCTTGTTGACTACGCACGAGTGCTTGAAGACAATCACACCCTGGACCCGTCAAGGAGATACGGCTTTGTACCTCAATCAATGATGATGGGCGCTTTATTTATCTGTAAAAGTCTTGAGTTTCAAACAGGTGACCTCTAGTCGATATTTCAGCAAAGAAGCGGTCGAGATCCCTCTAGCAGATAATCGCATTTTATTATCAGGGGAGATTTCATGGACACAGTCGAGTAATGCGCGCTACAGTTTCTCTAGTTCCTGCTTGATTTTACAGCAGACGTGATCTCTTAATCCTTCGTGATCTTTTAATCCTGGAAATGCCGCGGTAGCAAATTCCAGATAGAAACGGGATAATTTATAATCTGCAGGTCGAAGGCGAGGAGGTCGAAGTTGAGGAGGATGAGGAGTAAGCAGTTATTCCCCCCAGACGATCATTCATTCATTCTCCACTGTATCTGTCATTTCACCGAAACGACGTCATACCCTCCCCCCGTGGCATTCTGTAAATCTTACCATGTGCCTCAATGCTTTCACACTACTTTTGCTATCATATCTCTCTCTATATGATATTCCCCGGATAAAGTAGTGACAAACGAAGTCAGGAGCTCCATCTTTCTGCGCGAGAAGGGATCAAAAGGCCCAAGTTCAGCTATTGTCCGTACTAAAGAGATGCGGATCTACTCCGCGGTAAGCAGCGTAATGACTGTATCTAAGCGCAGTAGATCATTTATGACGCTGTTTACTACGGAGTTGTTCGGCGTCACCTTCGCATCACTTTAATATCGGGCAAACACGAATCGCTGATATTCCCCGGAAAATGGGAACGAAATCACACACGTGGCCTCCCAAAAGATTAGGAGTAGTCTTCGATGCTCAAACAAAAGAGGGCATTAGACGTCCTTATCAATCCCTTCCAGTCACCCTTCCACCTCCGACGGGAAGCCCTTTTGACCCTTCCCACCCTTCCGACTATCGGGGTCATCTATCGAAGGGAGGCCAATCTCGATCGCTAATCTAAACATGCCTCCCGCTGAGCCGTCCGCTCCCCTTCTTCACATGAGTCAGCGTGGGGCCGGCCACTCTCGCTGTTCACTCTGTCTACTCCCTCCCTACCTGATCAGACTACCTCTTTTATGCGCCCCTCCCTCCTACTCTTGTAGAGCCCATTATCGGATTGCTGAAGTACCCATCGTTTGGTCTTTCTACTTCCTTCCCAAGTAAATGTCAGAAGCCCATAGAGTGAGACGGTTCTTTGACTTCTTGTATTGCATCAGAGTTTACTAGCTTTTGTTAAATCATGTTTACCTCACTTCACCCCTGATTACGGTCAATGATTGATGTGAGGCAAGTTGGACAACCACTAAGCCACTATAATTGCTCGTAGATCTGGAATCAATTGAGATTAGAATGATCTTTTCCGAGTTGCTAGAAAATACTTTCGAAACTCGTTGATTGAATTCCGCAGATGATGACTGCAGGTACAAGCGCTATGGACCGACTCGCCGAAGACATTCGACTTCTCGTAGGCCCGAATGCCGATGAGGCTCGAATCCGCGCCATTATCGAAAAGGCGTCGCAGGTACCCATCGCTGGTCTCGTGGTGTAGTGGTTATCACATCTGTCTAACACATAGAAGGTCGGCGGTTCGATCCCGCCCGAGATCACTTCGTTTTTGCTTAAATTTATTGTCATTTCTGCAGACGCAGAATACGAACTTCCACCACGAGCTCCTCGCACCTTTCCGTAATCTCAAGATCGCTTTCGTAGTGGTCGACTTTCAGAACGATTTTGTTTGTGGATCGCTGAGCATCAAGGTTGTCTCTTTTCTATTCAAATACAAGGCCTTGAGGAGCGGCAGAATGGTCAGGCAGGCCAGGATCCCTCTGATGCAATTCCGGTCTTGAACCGCATTCTACGAGAAGATTCCGCGGCCCTGGTTGTCTACACATTGGTAACTCTTCGTGTCAAACAAAGAAATAGACGACTCTCAGGACTGGCACCCGATCACTCACATCTCCTTCCTCGAGAATTGCCGAGACTCCGACAGGGAACTGTCTGCAGTGTGCCAAATGAAGGAGATCAAGCTCTTCGACGAGGTCACCTTCGATGCTCCAGACTGCAGACAGGTGAGCATTGCGACGACTTCATAAGATGACGGAGCCAATTTCGGGGAAAAGGCGTCTAGCATTGTTTGAGCGTTTGAGAGTTCTTTCAAATTAAACAGAATTTCTGGTAATAATGACTGATGTATAAAAGAGTTACTTACAGGTGCTCTATCCCACCCACTGCGTCCAGGGATCATGGGGCAGCGAGCTCGATCCTCGCCTTCACATCGTTGAGGCAAGACTTGAAAGCCTTCAACAATGATGAACCACTTGCAGTATCCCCGATACATCATGAAGGGAACGAGTGTTCTCGTCGACTCATACAGCGCCTTCCAAGACAACAAACGAGGCCACAAGTGAGTCAATCCAACGTTGTAGAAAAGAAACATCTCTGACAATGAGAATCATGGCACTGACGCCATTCTATTGGTGTCACTGGTATCACTGAAACAAGGATTGAATCACGCCGCTTTTCTAGAACTAAATAATTTGACCATTAAGATGTAGCTTTCAGGACGAATCTCGAGGAGACGCTCAGGAGCGAGGGCATAACGGCAGTGATCGGGTGCGGACTTGCCTACGAGATCTGTGTCGCGGCCACACTCAGGGACAGCGCCGACCTCGGATTCTACACGGCCATCCTCACTGATGCTAGGTTAGTGGGCAATAAAAAGCGGTACCTATTTAAATTGGAGATTGCTATCGTCTGAGTTCAGCAAGTCGTTACTTTTTACATTCCTTTCTAGCAAGGGCCTTGACCTTGACAATATCGCTGCTGCCGATGTCGAGTTCGCGAAGAAAAACATCGCCAAGCTGTCCGAGGTAGGCGGCACATTACCGCTTCATTGTTATGGCTAACGCACACCTGAGAAATTTCAATCATATATTCCTTATGGGGGCTGAGATGTTTGAGGCGGAATTGGTGCAATCGGAACGATTATTTAGAAAGCCTTGTAGATCCGATTTTAACATAGTTAGAGGCCTTTAGTGATAACAATGCCAAACCTTAGGCGCAAGTGTTCACCGTGTTTCCGCATGCGATTGGTCGCATCGCCTATGAGCCGAGGTTCTTCCCTTCAATCTTCGATCGATGCAAAGGAGAAATTGCAGTCGGAGGCATCGTCGACGCTGCGCAAAGAGACGGTTCCCATCGAGTGGATCGAGAAGCGGGCCGATGAACTTCTGAAGAACTAAAAGATTTCAGCCTTTCCCGATTTGTCTTGCCGATTTTTCGAAGATGAGCTGCACTTACCAAACATTTTTATATGTAACAATGGTCAAAATATATGTATTTCCTCAGATAAGTTATCAATTACTGATGTATACGTGCGATAAAAGATTTACAATATTCCATAGCGCAAAGGGCCGACGTAACGATAGTACAGGTACAAGCCCAGTATGGACCCAATAACAACGATGATGATGAGCCACATGAGCCATCCGAGTGTTCTCCCGGGGAGCGCATGGATCGAGACATTGCATGGCTCGCTCTAAAAAGGCATGCTTACGACCATTGGTTCGAACCACAGAACTTCTAAATCGTTCCGCGAGCACACTGTCGTTAGCGGTTCCAAATTGCTAACAATAAATTAAGCACGCTCGATAGAGGCGTGTTTTCGATGCGCTCGAATTTATTAAGCAGGTTGAAATCGCTAACAATATTGTGCGCGGAACGAGTTACAAGTTCTGTGGTGCGAACCAAGTCCAAGGACACCGAGAGGAGCAACTCACGTTATAAACGTTCTGGCAACGCCTAATCGTCCCGTTATAGAAGTCAGTGAAAGAAAGACATTGACTTATCAAATAGTAGACTCACAGCTCGAATTCGGTGATATTCACTTTGGAAGTGCACATTCGGTTGACGTCGATGTGTCCGTCACGGATCTGATGAGATTTTTCTTATATATTTTTATGCTGACTAGTAGGAAATGGATCCGCTAGAAAACTGAAAATAGATTGCTCACCCAAAACGTCTCCTGGCATAGCTGGCCTGCGTTGCATTCCTGTAATCAATAATAAATGTACGCCACTGTTGTAGACGGAATTAACCAAACGGAACGAACGCTGGTCGCCCTCCTCTGTAAACGCAGTAAAAAAGGTGCAATCGCACAACGGCATGCGATAAAATGAACTAGAACGATGTCAGCGAGATAATGTGACCGGCTCTTCTGTCGAGGGCGCCTAGCGTTCATTTCGTACGGATATTTCCGTCGACAATATTATGCTAATCTTCTCTTTAACAGCATCTGTAAGAATAGTAAATACCAACCCTGACATAGTCCACTAGAGAATTCTTCTCGTTGCAGTCGGCTCCATGATAACGTGAATCACAGACGATGCATAAAAGTGCCCTGAAAAAGTCGCATATTGTTATTAAAAAAGCTAAGACTTTTATTAGTCGAATCTTAGCCAACGAACCCACCATGTAATGTTGATAACTGCACTGAGAAGGATGGCGACGCGCATCGGAGGAAGGGTGTTCTTTCAATGCCGTTCTCCTTGTCCGCATCATCCTTCGCCATTCTTCGAATGACTCACGTGGACAACACCAATGTTTAGGCTGCTTGGCGAGGGCACAGAGGGTTAGAAACGATGCTGAAAAGATCTCGACCTAGAACATAAATTTATGCTAGTCGGTTTCTCTAAATTACATTTTTTTATTAAGAATGACCACAACCTTGCCACTTTTCGAGTAAAGACGCAACATTACCGCTCAACCGTCCAGCCTAGCCATACGGAATTTAAAGCGGCCGACCGTCAAGCAGTTCTCATTTACCACGGCAGTTGAATGTTGCGTCCATACTCAATAATTGGCAGTGTTTTGAACGCACAAAAATATGCTGTTTAATTATGCAACCAACCATTCTTCCTCGCTTATTTTAAAATGACCCTCGCGATGGCAGCATTTTCATGACAGCAATCCATCCTGCAAAGATTTAAATATAGTCACTGAATGGCACAATATTTAGTGAAGAGGTTCCTATGATAAAATTGCAAAGAACTGTTGAAATCATACCTGTTCTTCCAGCAATGTAGAGTTTTCTATCGCCGGATGACCATGAGATGTTTGAGCACTGATTGACGAGTGAATACGGAATCCATTGGCTTTCATCCTGAACATAATGCATAAATAAACCTTGGAGTACAATTTAAAAATAATACGAAGTAAAATAAATACCAAAAACCAAAGAACAATCCCGAAAACCTCGTGGGTATTCAAAATGCGTCGTTTTATCTTTGTGCCCCAGCGCAGTGCGCGCGCTCCATTCTATGCGAATACCGTAGTTAGTGGTCGAAATAGGCGTGAGGTCCCACAGCGAAAGGGCTGGGCCCAATCATTGGTCTTCGACTGCGCTACTATGATAACTCTTGATACCTGGAGGTGGCTTCCGGGGATGTTGCATGTGATTACTGGATGACGTCAGGGGATCAGGGGGCCTCCCTGGGGGTGGGGGGATGGCCCATCATTCCATGGCGCGCGCCCGGCGGAGGGAGGGGGTCGATAGATGGTCTCTCGCCTCTCGGCCGCGCACTCTTTCGCCCCTCTCCCTCCCCCTACCCTCACACTGCAAGGGGACGCGGGGCCGTGCTTGGTCTATCTTGTACATTGTCGCGAATCTTTTACGATTCTTGTTTAATATCAACGTTATTGCAGGACCATGGCCCCTTCAGCACCCGCCTCCGGCGAGAGGGAATCCGCCTATGGCTTCGTGTTCGGTGTCTCCGGACCCGGTAAGGGTTTTATTCATTTTATTTTTCTTTAATTTTATTTTTAAAATAAAATATGGTGATGATAATTTTAATTCATTGCAGTCGTAACGGCCGAGAAGATGGGCGGATCCGCCATGTACGAGCTGGTTGGTTTTTCTCCTTATATAAATAAAAAAAATTTGCGAAATAGCTCGTAAATGTCGTTGATGCTTGAATGCATTTTTTATAATTGTTATCGAGGCAAGGGAATTGTTTGTAAGACTAATATTGCTGATATTTATATCGTAAATAATTATGAAAATATAGGTGCGTGTCGGTCACGGCGAGCTTGTCGGAGAGGTCATCCGTCTCGAGGGCGACATGGCCACCATCCAGGTCTACGAGGAGACCTGTACGTTTGTTTATTTATATTTACACTTAAACGGATATGCAGTTTTTGAAAAAAAATATAAATTCAAGTAGGTTGAGTTGTGAAGCAGTTATTTTGCTGCGTCGAATTGCCATCTAGTTTAAACACAATGATTTCACTGTAGTGCAATATTCGAGGGGATAACGGGTTTTTCTTAAAGTCGGTGTTTCATTATGGTTCTATTTCCAAACCATAAGCAATCTTGGGAAATCAGTGTGGAGGGGTTTCAACTAGAAAAGGATGTTGATTCCAGAATAGTTGTATGCAGTTTTCAAACACAGGTTGCAGTAGACTAGCAGCTAGTAACAATCGTGTCCCCCTCGCAATTGGCGCCCCGTCATTGTTCGCTCTCTGGTCTTTCGTCCGGTGGGGGCGCCCTCCACTCGGGGGCTTATCTCTCCCCTCCCCCTCTCCGCCCCTGCAACCTACTCTCACTCGGTGCTATCAAGTCCCCCTGATTGCCTGCGCATCTCGATAATGCGCACTCTCGATGGCGCGCCCTTGAGTGTCCTTCTATGAGGGGGGAGTATCCGTGGGACCATGGGAAATATCGAGAAGGGAAAGATTGGGGGGACGGGACACGAACGTGATAAAACTAGCGCTTATCTACGCTTGTAATGAAGCGATGGTGACTATACGAATGGCGACAGAATCAAGGGATTTCGTGAGAATCGATGGATCGCAAACTAAACAATACCAACCTTTTAAAAAAACAGACAGAACTGTGTGGAATCCCGGAGGATCGCAAACTGAACGATCTCTTTCCAGCCGCTGTCACCATCGGAGATCCCGTGCTCCGTACCGGAAAGCCCCTGTCCGTCGAGCTCGGCCCCGGTATCATGGGCTCCATCTTCGACGGAATTCAGCGGCCGCTCAAGGACATCGCCGACATGACCGGATCCATCTACATCCCCAAGGGTGCGCTCCAACTCTTTGTCCTGGTTCTATTCTCACCTTCCAGGAGTCAACGTCAATGCCCTCTCCCGTTCCGAGAAGTGGGACTACACCCTCAGCAAGGACGTCCGTGTCGGAGGACACGTCACCGGAGGTAAAAATCATGATTTTTACTTATGCTCATACCTACCGTAATCAGGTGATCTCATCGGAGTCGTCAACGAGAACCTGCTCATCAAGCACAGGATCATGCTCCCGCCCAACGCCTGCGGAACTATCACCTTTGTCGCTCCCTCCGGATCGTACACCGTCGAGGTGCGTTGAGCACGACGGTGTATTATACTAAACGTCGACGTTAACTACATCACTTCGCCCTGCTCCCCTAATCATGAACGCCTTTGCAGGATGTCCTCCTCGAGGTCGAGTTCCAGGGTGAGAAGACCAAGTTCTCCATGCTCCAGGTACCGTAATCCCATGGGTGCAATGAGTATGCGATTCTTCCAGATCTGGCCCGTGCGTCAGCCCCGTCCCGTTGCTGAGAAGCTTGCCGCCAACAACCCGCTCCTCTGTGGACAGCGTGTACTCGACGCCCTGTTCCCCTGTGTCCAGGGAGGAACCACCGCCATCCCCGGTGAGACACCGTAACCTCGGATCTTAACTAGAGTACTGTACTCGAAACCCAATGGATCCCGGCACGCTTACCGTAACCTCTAGAATATCTAACCCAATGTCCATGCACGAATACACCCATCGAATCTCAGGTGCCTTCGGATGCGGAAAGACTGTCATCTCCCAGTCCCTCTCCAAGTACTCCAACTCCGACGCCATTATCTACGTCGGATGCGGAGAGCGCGGAAACGAGATGTCTGAGGTATCATAATTACTCCGAGAATTTGCATGAGCGTCCCATAATTACACGAGAATTGTCACCAGTGATAACTTTGCAGGTACTCCGTGATTTCCCCGAGCTGACCATGGAGGTCGACGGTGTCACCACCTCCATCATGAAGCGTACCGCCCTCGTCGCCAACACCTCCAACATGCCTGTGGCTGCCCGAGAAGCCTCCATCTACACTGGAATCACGCTCGCCGAGTACTTCCGGTAATAACACTCGTAGTAATATTTTCACTCGTGATAATCGCTCGTGATAACATTATCACTGGTGATAATTTCAGTGACATGGGTCTCAACGTCGCCATGATGGCCGACTCCACCTCCCGATGGGCCGAGGCTCTTCGTGAGATCTCCGGACGTCTCGGAGAAATGCCCGCCGATTCCGGATACCCCGCCTACCTCGCCGCCCGTCTCGCCTCTTTCTACGAGCGTGCCGGAAAGGTCCGGGAGAGAGTCGTGGGCACGAAGAAATGTGCCGTAATTGCAGGTCCGCTGCCTGGGATCTCCCGACCGCGAGGGATCCGTCACCATTGTCGGAGCGTAGGTTTTTAGACTGTCGTCCTGCCCTATCCATATCTTGCCCTTGTTATTGCCTGCAGTCTGGCTTTCCCTTTTCTAGAGCATACTATTGCCAACTTCTCACTTGGCCATTATGGTAGTAGTCGTAGTCAATCTCCTATCTTCTTCGGCATTTCGTCTTCTATTGTTGTCAATCTCTTGTCTTCTTTGATCTTTTACACTCATTAGCAGTACTCATAGTCAATCTCCTGTCATCTACCATTCTCTCATCCATCTATCCCCTTGCAGCGTCTCCCCTCCCGGAGGAGATTTCGCCGATCCCGTCACCTCCGCCACCCTCGGTATCGTCCAGGTGTTCTGGGGACTCGACAAGAAGCTCGCCCAGCGCAAGCACTTCCCTTCCATCAACTGGCTCATCTCCTACAGGTATAACGCCCACGCACTTTATTCGACACTTGCAGGATTACGGTAAAACGACAGGAAAGAATCGAGGGATGAACATGGGACGGGGGGGGGCTGAAAAGATATGGGAACAATCAACACTGGGGGATGAATGAATTGGTGCTGCCGTAGAAATGTAGTCCAGCGGAAAGATGTCCGGGACTGGGAAAAGCGATTATGGTATTGATCGAGATCGAAAGTAGATCACAGCTTGGTATAAAACCCTAAGGACAGAGTTCCTAACGGGCTGGATGGCTAGTATACTCTTGCATGTCCATTATGAATATAGTATGGGGCCGAGAAACGCATAACAAACTGGGGTAGTACACGGGACGAACAAAACACTTACAAACCCCTCATACAGATCTGGCCCTACCCTCTCGCAATAGGAAAATAACTAGCCTAGAGATAGAGCACGCACGACGGGCACAAACACAAAGATGGCTTGACGAACGGGAGGCACACTGACAACCACACAGTCACCCTATCGGTGTTCGCCGGGTTGGGAGTAAAGGGACCGGGGGCCCTATCCTTGAGGAAGCGTCGATTCATCTGTGAAAGGACACGGACCGTAACCCTGGTCGGGGGAGGGGGGGATTACTAGAAGATATCTTAAAGGTCAGGGGAAGATGGCTAGAAGTGAGAGACACGTTAGATGGAAGGAAGTTACAAAAGACCGTAATCCTGAAGGTCGGGGAGGGGCATTGGGGGTTCAGAAGTTCGAGAACTGGCGTGGCTCTCGGTCTGCCGGGAGCGTCGAGGCGCGGGTCACCTCGGGCATGGAGTACTCCTTAGTGTGGTTCCTAGCCTGGCCCCCCTAGTCCTCCCCTACCTGTGCAGCCGGCGGGGTGTTCTTTCCCTTGCGGAAGCAGCAGCAACATCCACAGAGATACTTGAGGATGACCAGCTGTTAAGGGTACTGTAGCGGGATCCCCGATCGCAAACTGACCCGTTCGCCTCCATTGACGTACACGACGTACTTGTACCAACCAACGATCAGTGCCATGGCAATGCCATCCGCCTGAAATTGGCATTTGCGATGGTCTTCGCGGTAATGGTGTCTTACCACTGAGCAGAGGATTTGTATGACGGCAGAGCCGATGATGATCACGAGAGCCCGCCATGAGAGATCCTCTTGGAACTGGAAGGGTGCCTGGTTCCCGAGGGTCCCCCAGGGTGTGTACCTTGAAGTACACGAGGAGGAGGACGAAGATGGCGTGGACGACGAGGTAGAAGGCGGCGATCATAAGAACGAACGCGTTGATGACGACGAGTTCGAGGGTTTCGAACTGGAATATGTAGTCCCCTTAGTCCGGAGGCCAGAAAGGATACCGTACCTTTATGGACAGCATCAGTAGGAGCAGGGAGAACAGCCAGATAACGCATAGTCCGGCGTACACGAACGATGACAGCCTAACCAGGTGGAAGGCATCCGCTTGGAAGTCGATCTTAATATCAGGGATACGGTAGCACACCCGGGCACACTATGACTAAGCAGTCGTGGGGTCTGGACAACCAAGATCAACCGAGTTGATCTTATTGTTAGCGAAATGCCCTTTTCACTTGACCGAGGCTCTGATGCACTTCTGAGTGCCACCGTGACTTTTCTTCGAAATCCTGCCTACATGATAAAGATCGCTGATCGCTGATGCGTGAGGTTCGCTTGTTATCATGCTTATTATCATAAAGAGATACGCTTATTTTCATGCTTATTATCATGACGCTGATGTTCCGTTCGCAAGACACCAGAGAAACTGCTCATTTGCATGCTCGGTTGTTGCTCGGGAAACCACGCGGTTTCCAGTGTTAATGGGTGCATGGGACCAAAAGGGGCATTGCGCCCCGTGTCACGCACATGCTATGAATTCTCTGAGAAAGGCTGGACTCGTGATTCCCCGGATTCGAAACCCCCTGGGAAATCACGCAAAGTTCGCCCCCAGTCACTACCAGACCACAATACGACATTATATCCTAATGTCACTGTGCGATAGGCGCAAAACAAATCTACCGTACCAGAGTGACGGTGTAGTTGCGCTGGAGTCCCTCCTTGTGGAGGTAGTTGCGGTCGAGGAGGGAGGGGTCCGACGACGCGTTCTCGTACAGCTCGGGCATGAGCTAAAGGAATCCCGGTGTCCCGAGTGGAAAGATCTGGCGAAGGGGATGATTACGGTAAAGCGCTCAGCCGTGTCCAGAATGGCGGCGCCAGCATCTGTGGTGCCCATGGGGAAGGACTCAAGAAGCGACGTGGAGTTGTTCGTGACGCCGAGCTCATCGAGACCTGGGACAATCTTTATTCTCTAAGAAGGGATAGAAAAACGAACCTCCGATCTGGTAGAAGAAGAAGATGGTGATGAGGATGGAGACGACGAGCGTCACCGTCTGGAAGAGGAGCGAAGCAACGCCTGGAAACCCATGGTCTTCTCCAGAATCTTCTGGGCTGATTACCCGTCGATTTGGGCGGGAACCAGCAAGTCGAGTCGACATTCTGCGTCCCGTTATTCTGTGGTGGAGTGCTTCTGCAGCAAAAAGGCCATGATTAGAGGTGTATTCAGCGGGGGCTACGATTCTAATTTATCTCTCCCCCCCCCCGCCTCGGCTCCAAAGCCCAGTAATAGGTACTTTCGATGTTGCCTACAAATCTTGCGGGGACTTACCTGTATTGCGAGGGGAAGTCGGCCGGCTTGGCGCCGACGTCATACACGTTCATCGTCCGCCTACAACTTTACGCGCCGCTTAGTGGCCATTGCCCCGAATTCCAATCCGAATTAGCAAATATCAAGGGGAGAAAGGAAAGAACAACCAAGGAGAGAACCAAGGCCCGCGTGCAGTGGGATAGAGAACAGTGAGATACTAACGGTGTGTCGGCCGTCCGAAAGGCCTCCAGGTGGTACTTGGTGACAACGTACGCCGGTGTCGGGGTGCCTTTCCTCGGCAGCGTCGGCCACTTCGATGCCCAGTCGTCGGTGTCGGACTCTTCCCACCGCCGGGCCGATCTGCTCTCCTCCCCGGGCCAGGCTGGCTCCCGTATGTGGCCGTCGACGGGGGCCGTCCGATAGTAGCTCGGCCGGGGAGGGGCGGGGAGGGCGAGGGGGACGCCGCGGCCACCCGTGGCTGCAGGGGCTTCTCCTCCTCGTGGAGGGACTCTTCCGGGAGACGTTGTCAGGGGGCTCGGGCCCGTACTCTGGTGACCGCAGCGCGCGAGGCCGTGCGGAGCGGTCGGGGGAGGAGCAAAGAGTGGGGCGTTGCCGTGGAGATGAGGGGAGAGACACACAAGGGGAAGGGAGGGAAAATTATAATGAAGACTTGGTGTGCCTCCCGGTCGATAACAAGGACTATCAGCTGACAACGGGAGAGAAAGAAGAGATGACAAGCCACCAGCGAGGAGGCAAAGGTGATAGAAAGACAACAGCGACCAATTCCATGGGCATAGAGGCGTAATTGGCGGGTGGCAGCTCGGGATCACGCCATGGGCCCGAGGGGGTAAATGAGTCCGACCAGGTGCGGGGCCCCCAATACCAGAGTGTGACTCGTGGGTGGCAGGAAGCCAAGAGTTCCCACGCCCCTTCTTACTGGAATAGGCTACAGAAACTGCTCCATATTTATGGGGCATTATCCGAGACCCCCATAAATTAACCGAGTCTCATTGCAGTAAGTACATGCGGCCGCTCGAGGACTTCTACGAGAAGTCGTACCCCGAGTTCGTCGCCCTCAGGACCAAGTGCAAGGAGATCCTCCAGGTATCCTATCCTCCCCCTCCTACCGTAACCCCCTACCGTAACACTCGCACTTACCAGTTGCACGGGCATAGCGGCCGTATAGACGCCATCGACTCTCCATTCGTAGCCGAATTAGACAGAGTGAACCCCCAGGAGCGCCCGTAGTCCCCCCTCTCACTTATTTGACTCATGCCTCATGTCCCCATGGCAGCAGGTGAAATGTGCACTTTGTCGATGTTTCGAAGTTTCTTCCCCCGGAGGAGAGGAAAGTGGAGTGGAAAGGGAGAGCAGCACACAGGGAGGAGAGGCTCACGTCGAGTTCAGGAGCGCCTGGTACCGCCGGAAGTAGCAGCGGTTATGTTGCGAGAACTGCGTCAGACTCGGCTGGGGGGAATAGCGGCGGGAGAAGGATACTGTGGGCTTCCCGCCCTCCATCCACCCATGAGGGGATGCCTTATGAGAAGGAGACTACTAAACGGATTAGCAGAGCGAGAGAAAAAGAGTCCGGGGATTCCTGGAGAGGGCGCGTGCGGTTAGACAAACGCTCCCAATCAGGCCGCCGCCCTGAAGTCATGGCAACCCGAGGGAGCACAGGGGGCACTAATAGCAGTAGCACGAGTGAAACAGAGGCCACCTCCCTCGCAATTTCCTTTCGACTCCCCAGTGAATCCCCTCGTCCAATCTACCGTAGCTCCTGGAATCACCAGTTCATTGAACTCACCCTTTCTCTTCCTTCGGGCCACTCTCCTCCCAAGGAGTTTTCTTCGGGCTTTCTGCAGGCGAGGGCGTGTCCTTGAAGAGCTGGTCTAGTTGGTAGCGGGTAAGAATAGTAAAGAGGGATATTTTGCGCCGGACGATTGTGGCCGCTTGCATGTCGGGGGAATTGAAGCGGGGGGAGAGAGACGTCTTAGAATGAGGGGGGTGGGACAGACTCGGGCTCTTCTTCGACGTGCGATCGCGGTGTGATGGAGGACTCCCAGGACGAGGAGTCGCCCTCGTCGACTGCGGGTGTGCGGTAGACGGGGACAGCTGCAATGGAATAGACCCCTCCCCCCTTCCCGGGATTTCACCCATGGGAATGTTCCGGCGCTGCTTGACGCGATTGGTACGGCGGGAGAAGGCGAAGAGGACAGCGGCCAAGAACGATCCCCGATCCTCCAGTCCGCGCGGGCTCGACATCAACAGTGACTCAAAGCCCTTCCCCCCTTCTCTAACCAGCGGATTCAAAGAAGATGAGCTCGCTCCTCCCTCCCTTCTTTCGACTTCCTCTCTTGCCCCTTAGGTAGCCGACTCCTCTGAAAAGGGCGCATAAAGGCGAGAAGGCACGGGGTTTCGGCGATAACAGCGAAGATGCCAAATCCATTATTGATCTTAGAACTCGGCACGATTCTGATAATACACCACAGATCCTTTGTACCGTACACCTGGTACTAAAAACCTAAAATCAATCGATAATAATGAGGCCATCGTTTCAGGAGGAAGAGGATCTGTCCGAAATCGTGCAGCTCGTCGGAAAGGCCTCCCTCGCCGAGTCCGACAAGATCACCCTTGAGGTATACGGTAGTTTCGAGCAGAATTATATTAGTCTCAGACCAAGACCTAACCACTAGAGCGGAAAGAGACGTGAAGACATTATCAGTAAGAAAGACAATGACTTTGGAATATCATCATACCGTTGTATAGTCAAGGGACGAAGTGCGAAGGCGAGAAAGACTAAAAGGAAGGGAAGGATGCCAGTAGTTTTCGTTCGGTAATTCCATGTCATGCATGCATGTTCGATACGTAAGTGCACCCTTTAGACTCGCAAACTTTTCGCAGAATGAGCAGTACACGATTTATGGGCATGACCGAGAGCAACGGTTGGGTAGTAATACAAAATGTGTGACTGACGGCCACTCTTCTTCGTCGGGAGGTATCTCACAATTAGGGGATGCTTGTTGATGAAGAAGGCACGGTTTGATTGGTGGTGTATCTCCCCGGGGGGTAAGTGGGGAAAATTGTTCCTTGTGTTAGGCGTGATGTGTTCATTGAATGCTTGAATAGGAGAAGTGGTCGGGAGAGAATGGTGTGATATTACCGAGAAAACGATACGCAGTAAACATCACGCGAATTGTTTCGCGGAGAATATAATGACTTCTGGAATTTGAGACGTGACATTAAATGAATCCAGTTAAATAAATAAAATGAATTCAGGTGGCCAAGCTGATCAAGGACGACTTCCTGCAGCAGAACGGATACACGCCCTACGATCGATTCTGCCCCTTCTACAAGACCGTCGGCATGCTTAAGAACATGTCAGTACAGTTATACTCTAAAAAGTACTTACATGTCTTCGATAGATTCTTATTGCAGACAGCCCTTTGCATTGAAAACAATGAGAAATACTTCTTCCAGACGCAATCAAAAGCGTGAAATTGAATTGTAGTTTGTGCAATGCGTAGATGACTCTAGTTTGTATTCTACTGACACAACCAATGATCCACTACAGGATCTCGTTCTACGACCTCGCACGCCACGCCGTCGAATCCACCGCCAACACCGAGAACAAGGTCACGTGGGCCATCATCCGCGACCACATGGGAGATCTCCTCTACCAGCTCTCCTCCATGAAGTTCAAGGTACCTACCGTAAACCTGGGCTTCTGTAAAACCGAAAATCGTTCCAGGACCCCCAGAAGGACGGCGAGGAGAAGATCAAGAAGGATTACGACGATCTGCTCGAGAGCATGCAGACGTCTTTCCGCAACCTCGAGGACTAAGCCCCCATACTGATCTACCATCAATGCCTTCTCAGTTGGAAACACAAGCTATAAGTCCCTTCGCGTCGCTTTCATGTTCCCCCCATAGACCAATCTAATTGATTTTTATTTCCCCATCCCCCAATTCCTGGTACCCGAATCGTGTACACTTACTGTTGCTTCTCACACAAACCGCTCTCCCCCCATATTAAGTGTTACCTCAGCCCCCAGAGCAATGATGGTTGTATGTTCGACACACACTATTCCAAACTCCCCACATCCTGTGTTAAAGTGAAATTCGGCTCACTTGCCCCATAGACATTCCAACCATCGGCCCCCTGAAATTGCAGTTATATAATGACTCCCGCCCATTCCCCCACTTCGTTTTGTGCTCTTATCGAATTCGACCATTCCTAGATGTCGGTAGACTTATAGCCAGTATGTAACCCTTGTAGAATCTGTAAATGTGCTCCGACTATTAATTAACTACGAGAGTATCCATAGAGTTTAGCGCCTGTCCCTTAGTGTAACGTTCGTTTCATGGAGGAGTGGCCCGGACTGTCCGTCGGTTGTTGGAAAGATTGAATGAACTAGTCAGTGATATGGATGTAAGAAGAGTTGTGAGCCGCGGCCTGGATTTTTTTTTCCGAATTTTTCCTTCTCAATCGTTGACGTCGTCGCTGTGAACTCCCGTTTGCGGGGTTGATAAAGCAATAGATGGAACGACTAGTGGGAATAGCACAGATTCGAAAACCGAAAGGCTAAATAAGTACAAGAAGCGTTAGAGTATCATAGAAAACAAATGCATACGGATGTAGAGTCAACTATGTATGCAAGTAGTCGAATCAGCATAGGCCGTTGCCGATTGAAATCGTTGATTGTTCGGGAGACTTCGAATTACCTCGCCCACAAAATTTCAATGATGGGCTACAACCTCTATTGATCTACCTCGTGGATCCCTGTTTCGTGCAGTGATTTGTCTGGACACAAAGCGAGGTTTCAAAGGTAGCTCAAGTGTACGGTCTGTCATCAACAAGTACTTCAATTGAATGGAAGATCTGCACCAGGTACGAGAACGATCAAAGTGGATTGCTTACAAGGACAAAAGTAAAAAATAAAAAGGATACTTCTTCGACTCGATAATGCGATCCACAGCCCGGTGACATCGCTCTGCGCCACCAAGCCAGTGTGTAGCGCGTTTGAAACGTCATTGATGTCTCAAGGACGGAGATACGGGTGAATCGAATTTAATTCATTCTCCGCGTACCAGACTCCGTTTTACTGAAACAAACAGAGCAGTCTAATCCAGTTTCGAGTTCTTTCTACTGGTACTAGTCTCTTTCGAATCCGCTGGGCATTATAGCATTGCTCCCGTGTTAAAAACGTGAATCGAGTCTCTGACCATGTTGATGTGGGTGTTGTTGGAAGCTTTGGTAGCAGTCTACATCACATCCAGCATAGGCGCCTGTCATTTTAAACTGGGACGTTCAGGGGTTCTTGTTGTGTGGTCATTCGGTCTAACAATAAGACTTGGAAAGCAAGCAGCCTGTCGATGGTGTCGTGCTTGGTTTTGTCCTTGAGGCGCGATGTCGATCAGCTTGCATGAGTTTCGACTCGGTGTTCAGACTTCCAAGATCATTGCGAATATTTTTGAACCTCAACCGAGTTTGACCTCTCGGAGACCAGTGACAACAGAGACCACATCAGGTCGGCCACAGGGCATGTTGAGAGAGGGAGGGAGGGAGATACAACCCCTTATATCTCTGACCGTCTGATGTCTCTTCTTTCGCCCCCTGCACTCGGCATTGTCCAGGGGGCGAGATAAGAGATTGGGGGAGGGGACCGGGCGAGAGGGGGACAGTCAGTCCAAATCCCGCGTCCCCCTACCAGCGATTCGTCCGCTACTCTAGATTCTTCAAGATGAACGGCCAGCTAGATGCAGCTCCCGAGATGATCACCCTTACGAGGCTGACCGGTGAGCGAAACTATTAGTATTGCAACGACAGTTGACCATTTCAGTATACGTTTTCCCGCCCAAGCTGCCGCACGTCAAGGTTGTCGAGAAGGCGGAGATAAAAGCAAAGCGGAATGAGAAAGCTGGCGAGTTATGATCCCTCGACGTTGTGACCACTTGGTTTCCAGGGCACGATATGGAATCCGAATGCTCCATCTGCTATGATGAAATCGCTGACACCGCGCCTGTGGTCCGCTGTTCGTATTGTACGAACGTCATGGGCCACTTCGCGTAAGTTAATTGGTCCCCTGAATCTTTCTAAGTCTATGGTATTCAGCTGTGTGGAGAAGTACAAAGAGTACGACACTGCGGCACTGCAGTATATCGGCCAGCCAAAGCCGTGCACTCGATGTGGATCCACACTTCACCAGCTCCTAGTGAGTAGCCAATCCATGCACTTGAAACTATTGGTCTTCGTTTCAGCCCGCCTCCATGCCCCGGAACGCCAAGCGCACCGTTCACCTCGCGTACTAAAACGAACAAAGATGGAGATTCATGATGTCAAAACATATCATATCGCTTGACTTTTGATGATAAACTGCTCATTGTCTCGTCGATGTCAGAATATGGATGCAAATGACCCCACACAGACTCCTTCGTTCATATCGCTCTTCTCTTCTTCCTCTCTCCCCCGGAACCACGGTGTTCAAAGATGCCACAGCAGCAAATTTGATCTCCGGGTTGTATGAGGAAGTGTTGCGATGTCACAAACTGAGCGGATACTGTATCCCTTGCACAGCTCGCAGTTCGGCCGGTGTTCATGAACTATGTTAGTAATATATAAATATACTTTTACACCTCCAATACAAAGTTTCTTCAGAACCGTGAAATGACGCTAGAGAAGCGCCGAGAGGAGTGCCCAGTGCTGCGTTCGAGCGATTCCACTTTGTCCCTCCGGCACGGCAAAGGAGTCGGAGGACGACTGCTCCCCGGCAGCATATTGAAGACGCTCTTCTGAACATATTCACCTCGATGACACGAAGTCTACGTAAGAACAGAGACTGTCCTAGCATTCCAAAAGAGGGCTGTCTTTTGAACAGTGTTTGG
Source organism: Levipalatum texanum (assembly GCA_014805385.1). Taxonomy (NCBI): domain Eukaryota; kingdom Metazoa; phylum Nematoda; class Chromadorea; order Rhabditida; family Diplogasteridae; genus Levipalatum; species Levipalatum texanum. The sequence goes on from JACMIG010000015.1 coordinate 68,996, forward strand.
CGGACACGAAAAAGGAAACAAATCGTGAGAACAGATGTTGTCATAAGAGTTCCAAGCCTGTCCTCAAATAGCGTTCCTATCAGAATGTTTTTCTATCATCAGCGAGTCAGAGGTAGTGAAGAGGCTCATAACTCAAAGTTTCAGACCCCATTGGAACTCTCTATGAAATTAGAGAATATTAGCTGACCGTCTCATTCGGGGCAGAGTTGTGGCGAACGGGAGAGGGAGACATGGAGCTCGTCTTGGCGCGATCGGAGTATTTCTTGAATGGCTGCTCATGGGCAGAAGCAGGTTGGATTTCATTACCGACGCAAACAATCTAGCCCCAAGGCGACGAAAGACGCCAAAGATCCGCGGCGACCTTGGTGTTGAAGGTGACGTTGGCTATGAAGGTTTTGTTATGGTATTGTCGGCCGAATGAACGTTCCGGAAGATATACTCATCGCCCTACGATCCCTCTCCACTGTTCTCTCGTTGTCTGGCGGTTAGAGCAACGAGAGAACAGTGGACAGACATCGTAGGGCGATGAGCGTGTCTTCCGGAACGTCGATGAGAAGATTGATGAAGTTGATCAACTAGTGGACATTGTCAGTCACCATAAGCGAACTCACACTAGATAACAAACGTGACTCAACCTCAGAAATCGGCGTCTCCTTGATGATATTCACGCGAAGACTCGGCACCTTAAAATTGCACCTCAATTATGAAAACAAAGGTGTTCCCTCACACTGCCCTTCCTTGGGATTCCACGAGGTGGCTTGGGTGGAGGAAGCAAGAGAGTCGACCTAAAATGATGTATAGTCTTCCGCAAGTTTTCCCTTGTGACATATATCTCTCTAGGAGACACGTCAATGTAAGAAGAGAGACCAATTACCATATTAAAGTTTGTAGCACTTCCAATATCCGTAGATAACTGAGGACTTACGACTCGACCGCTAGAGAATTGGAGCGTCCTTGCGGCTCGGAAGGGAGGGGCGAAGGAGAGGGTGGACAGGAAGCCGTTACGAGAATCTGTGTGCTCCGCACCGCCATTTCCGCCATCTAAAGACTAAGAGTTAATCACATTAAATAGGCGTCACATTCGATGGGTGCATTGCGTTGACTATGCGTTGCACCGGCATTCCAAATGTCACCTCTATCACATGGAAAAAACAATTATGCTGAATGCAACACCGTCAACCGCAGGCCACGCTGATTCAACCGTGGCGTTTTCTCCTTGTCGAGCGCCGGAAAATTTGAGGAGCTGAAAAATCATCAAAATTTAGTGTAAATTTAGTAGAAAACAGACGCTGTCGAAGAAGTGCTCGTCGTCCTTCGGCCCTTCCATCACCTATGATTCTCCCGAAAGAACGCGGAGAAAAAGTGCATGAATGAAAAGCGACCGAGAGGGTCGATTCGGGATGATGAAGGAACGTTTTCCCATGTTGAATCATCATAAATTTCACCTCAGAGAAGAACGATGCCAACCTGGAACGTCTGATATCACAGGTGGAGCGATCAATTAACAACTATTATCGAAGATCCACACGATGTCAAATTTTGACTAAGGTTAATACTGTCGTTTTCTAACAGTCGGTACCTGACTTAATTGGCATCGCAAAATGACCCCGATTCCTGTGCGACACATACGCGCCTGTATAGAATGGACCGGCAGTGGAGGGACACGAGGGAAGAAGGGGACGGGAGAAGGTGGAGCGACACCGAGTGCTCCAGAGAACTGATCACACGGGCCCGACGCCAGCGAGCCATACTTAGAGAGGAGATTGGAGGAAGTATGACTCGGTAGAACTCTTTGGGGCTAAGAGCCTTCCCAGCGTGTCCCTCCTCCCGCTTGCCTCAGACCGTTCTACCGAATCATAGCTGTGACAGGCATCTTCAAACGCGTGTAGCTGCAAATGATTTATCTCTAAGGAAATCCGATCTGGTCAAATTGTTTGCAGCGACTCCCTCTTCGAAATCATTATCGTACAACTATCGCCAACAGCGATCGAAAAGTATCGAAACACAAATAAACTTCTCGAAGGAAGTTTTCGCCCGCGCATGCAATCATTTGTGAAGAAGGATCAAGAGGATGGGGAAGGATATGAAAGCGGAGGGCTGGTCGATACATAAGAAAACGATGAGGGGCACGAGAACTCTACGAGAACGGCTCAACGAGTCTCCTTCTCGCGGAGTGCGCGATCGTAGCACATGCTGCAAATATTTAACATAATTTTGAGCGAAACCCCCCAAAAATTTGTCAGAATACAATGCAATATGTTTTAGTATGTTCACGTTATAAATGTATCCTTACCGACAGACAGCGCGATACGCATCCTCCCCGCCGATGACGACAACCTGCAAAGGAGATTAAGTGAGGGGACAGGGGATGGAAGAAGGAGGAGGGTGGAGAGAGAAGAGGGGAAGGGAGGTGACATATAGGAGAAGGGAGGAGGAGGGCAGAAGGGTGGAGAGAGAAGAGGGGAAGGGAGGTGACATATAGGAGAAAGGAGGAGGAGGG
>JACMIG010000016.1:5331-31505 GCA_014805385.1 Levipalatum texanum
AACTCCTCAGCCACATGTCATAATGCTACCGCGCCACAACACCTGGATACAAATTTTATTATCCCCTCGCGCCCAGCGCCCCCCCCCCCCTCTTCTGACAATAATTACCTTGCTCTCGCTGTGGTTGTCCGTCTCGGCGACGACGTAGTACCGATCGGGGTACCTGCATGAACAGTTGCGTGCTTTTTGCCATGGGTCGGCATCCTTCCCTCAAATATTGTCCCGAATAAATCTCCGGCACTTCTTTAGAGTTCCGGAACTGCCGAAACAACAACATGACAACGCATTGCGTTCCCAGATAATATTATTGCAAATCGAGAATTGCCCAATTTTTAACCCCCTCCCCCGTCAACGTTCTTACTTGGAATCATCGAAGGCCTTGAGGAGGTCGATCATCTCCGTCGTGTGGCCGCCGGACCCAAGCACCGACAGTAGCTTCACGCTGCCTATAAAGAACATGATTTATTTTCTGAAATCGATTATTGATTATTCCTCTGGAAATCGATACCTTTGGGATCAACGAGCGGAGCTTTCCGGGAGTGGCGGACGAGGAACCAGAGGAAGAGGCTACCCGCCCACGCAGCCACGACGATGATCGACAGCACCGTCCAGAAGGCGCCACCCATCTGAAAATAAATGGGGGACAATTATTTGATTATTGAATATTGCGCGAATGAAACAAATATCTGACGGAATAGGAATGTGAACAGAATGTTCTCCAACGCAATTGCAAAATATGGCGAGCGCTGATTCAATGGGAAAAAAGGGCGCAAACACAATACACACAACCCTTCCTCTCACGTTCGATGCCGATCTTATCGTGTATACGCCCCTTTGCCCTGGATAGCGGCGAAACAACGCGAGCAGTGAGCTGCGGAACTGACGGTAAACAACCCTCCACGTGCTAGTTTTGGGGAGGACACGCGGGCCATTATCCTCCCCATTACATAGTTTCGGGTGACTGTTGGGGATAACAACAACGCGGAGAGAAGATCGCCAATACTAGCAATACAAAGGATAAACGAATGCTGACTAGTAGTTCGACTGGACGCTCAACAGATGCTACGCGCCGTATGTAGCAGTTTAGAGTGGAGTTGTGCGGCTGGAATCAGGCAGGCGGGCGCCGTTTCCATGGTGCGAATCTGTCCTACATTTCCCAATTCGGCTTGAATCCTCTTCGGCGCGAACTCGAAGCAATTGAATTTTTCTCGTTTATTTAATTTTATTCATTTAAGCTATTATTTCAGGATGTCGGACAGCATCCGGTGTGCTGTCCGAGTCAGACCAAACAACTCGTGAGTTCTTAAGTCACCATTATTCTTGCTAGCTATTGAGTCTAATTAATTAGCTAATTGTGGCTTGAAAATTCCAGGTTCGACGATCGGGTGTACTGGGGAGTCGCCGGCAACTCCATCAACAAGAAGACGTCCACGGAAAAATACACCTATGGTTGGTTGATTTTGTGAGAAGGGGCCGCCTATTAATGATTAGCCGAGTTGACCTATTCAGAGCATGTCTACGACCAAATCGACACCACTGAGGGAATCTACGGTCAGCTCATCGCCCCGCTTATCGATGGCGCCCTCGAGGTATGCTTGGAAAATCGGGCTACGATGTAATTATCTAAAATAATTAGTGTATGATAAACTGAATAGAGGATAAAGCAAATATAATTAAAAATAATTATGTTTGCAGGGATACAATACTGCCATTATGGCCTACGGCCAGTCCGGATCGGGCAAGACCCACACGCTAACCGGAAGTGGGACCGAAGAAGGCATCCTTCAACTTTCGCTACATTCTATTCTTCGGCAAATTTCGATGGTGACTGTTTTAAGCTATTGTTAAAATTGTTAGCTATTCTAATAGTTCTGTTAAAAATAAATATCAATTTCAGACCGATCGTGCGTACGTCCTCCGATTGAGCGTTGCCGAAATCTACAACGAGAAGATCTTCGATTTGTTGAGGTTAGCGGCGATTTTTGACCATCCATTTTTTTAATAATATGGTTTAAATATTCAAACTTAAGTTTATATTGCTCTTTTCTAGTTTACATTGCAAATGTTCTATTTGCGCGAAATAGAGTTCATTTTTACTTGCTATTATCTAAATTCTTCCTTCTTTCTACATTTTCGACTATATTGATTTGTTTTACAATTTATTTATTACATCCGCTTTCTTACAGGGACGAAAAAGGACTCGAGGGTGGCCTGTGCGTCCGCGACAATGGTCGAGGCGAATTTGTCATTGACGGCCTACATGAGAGACACATCACATCCGACTGCGCCGTCGACCTGATGGTTCAAGAGGTGGCAGGTAACTTCAAATTGCAGCATTTATTGCAGTTATTGTTTACAGATCGCCGTAATGTCGGCGAGACTTTCCTGAACGATCGATCTTCGCGATCACACGTCATCTACCTCGTCAAGGTAGCTATTACTTTTGGGTTGTAAAATTCAATCGGTAATTCCATTAACGATGACATTATTGATTTTATGCGACCTTTTTAGATCGAGTCTAGCGGAAAGGTCGGAAGCGCCACGTTGTCATCGACTCTTTCCCTGGTTGATCTGGCAGGGAGCGAGAACGCGAGCGCAACGCAAGGACAGGTTAAAACAACTGTTCCGTTGATTAGAGAAAATTTTTAAATACATTAAAAGGTTTTATATTTTTAAAATAAATAAAGTTATTCATTGCGTAATGTTTATTTTTGCCAGATGCAACGCGCCACCGAGGGCAAGCACATCAACAAGTCGCTCCTTTCGTTGTGCAAAGTGATCACGCAGCTGTCCGAAAAAAGGTGGTCTTTTTATTTGTTTTATTCTACTTCATTATAATTCAGCCCCCACGTGGCATACCGCGAAAGTCAGCTCACCAAGCTGCTGAAATCGTCACTGGGCGGCAACTCGCGATGCCTCATTCTGGCTACGGTAAATGCGACGCGGGATCAGGAGACTGCTTCGACACTCAAGGCGAGATAACATCGATTTTTTTAATCGGTAAATCGATTTCAGTTCGCCAAGTGCGCCGTCAAGGTGAAGGTGGAGCCGAAAGTCAACGAGACTGCAGAAGACGGAGTGCTGGCACAGTACCTCGCGCAGATTGAAGAGCTCAAGGAGCAGCTGAAGGTTGGATACTACTCATATCGGACTTGTGCTCTGAAATCTTGTTGCAAATATTGGTTGCATATGTAGCATAAAACCAGAAAAATCTTTACATTAGCGTTAAGCTTTTTAGGATTAAATCTAAAAATTTCCACAATTCCAGAGCAAAAGCGATGTGGACGAAGCGGAGTCGCGACTGGAGGAGAAAACGCGAAGACTCGAAGAACTCAAGAAGCTCATTCTTGTTGGTGGAACGAAAACAGAACAGGCCCCCAAGGTTCCCTAATTTTTTTTATATTGTAAATCGCTATTACATTTTTCTAGTCGAAGAAGAACCGCCGCATGACGTGGGCTCCCGGAAAGTTGGCTTCCACCTTCTCGCCCCTTCGATTCTTCAAGAAGGAAAAGACGCCCGTCCAAGATGCCATCTCGGAGGAAATCGAGGAAAGGGTTAGGATTGTTATTCCTTTCAATAAAGCGATAGTTGTGCCGTAATTATCGATTACAAAAGGGATCGATTTTCCAGGAAGATCCATTCAATAACGCGAGACTGTCGCCTTCGGGAACGAGCGACCCTCGGGCGTCGATTGCCTCTCTGCCGGGAGAGAAGACATCTTCTCGTCCCTCCATCGCATCGTTGATCGGAGGATCGACTCGACAATCGATCGCCGCCCTCACGATCGATGCAGAGACACAGGTATACAGTATTATACCGTATATTCGGTAGGCTTGGCTATCGATTGATGTCGGGATCCGAAATAATATCCACTTATTGTTGATCTTTATGAACATACAGGACGATACGACGGCCATCATGTATGTGTTTTACACATTAATTTATCGCATAATTATGGATGACTTTCAGACGGATCCGGAGACTCCCCCGACGACTGGCGTCCAGCTCATTCAAACGGACATTACGCCAACGCTCGAGCGAGAGACGCAGATCGATATACAGGCTGCCGAGTGCGACGTCAAGGCAGTACAGACTGACGATGAGGTGATGCTTGTTTATTTGTTATAATTATTTTATTGATTTTCTTGTTTACTATATTTTTTTATTTATTACCTGTTCTTGTTGATCATGCCAATCAGGAGCCCGAGTCCGGTCCCGTCGCCACCGAGGACGTCTCCATGCAGACAGATGAACTCTCCGTCCGTCAAGACGACAAGGAAGTGCAGGTGGAGGAGGAGAAGGCGAAGGATTTACTCGACGCAGTCTGCCAGACCGACTTCCTACCCGAGGTACGCCTATCGAAGCTTTTCCTTGTCATGCCCTCCACATCAGATTACCACGATCGATTCTCCGGAGAAGAACAACGTCACGCAATACGCCGACAACGAACATCAGGTCTGTTTGCTGTGGTGTTCAATATATTCATTTCAAATATGTATATGTATGTTTTATTCATTTTAGATCGCTCAGCTGCAGCGGGAGATTCACAAGTTGGTCCAGGAAATCCAACAGAAGAATGATGCGATGGCGGAGAGTGAGGTATCTTTTACTTTTTACGGAAATCGATATTAATTGTAATTGCAGAAGGAGAAAAGCCAGCTGGTTCTGGATGTCCAGCGAGAGAAATGGGAGAAAGCGGTAAACTTCTGATTTTTCGTTATATTCTTGCAATAATTTATCACAACAGGACATTCGTCGAGCAGTCCTGACCGAGTTGCAATCGAAGATACAGAAGAAGATGGAAGAAATGAGCGACGAGATCGAGCAACTGAAGCGAGAAAAGAATATTCTGGAGGATCGGATCGAATTCCTCGTCAGGGTACGTGCTCGAAATATCTAATCTTAACCAGAGGAAAGATCAAGTGAAACGAGAGACGCTGATGATGAAAGACATTTTAAATCATGGGTTTTATGAATTGCCCATTGCAGGCCGAGCAGAGCATGTACGTTGGAAGGGGAGGCGGCCTCGAAGACACCGATGAGCTCAACAACAAGATCTCCGAGTACCAAAAAGAGGTCAGAAAGATGGTTCATGAAGACAACACACGGTACCTACAAAGTCGAAACAAAATTTGTTAAGCATTTCACGACAACTCATGGTTTAACATCAGTGATTGATTTAGAGATTAATGATTTTTTTCCGCCGAAACCAGTGAATAAAATAGTTACCGCTGGGAGTAAACCCCCCGCCAAAAAGGAGCGAAAATGATGAAGAAAAAAAAACCCCACCGAAATTAACTATCGTCGTAAACCACCCGGCGAAGGCGGGTGGTTTGTTTCTAAACCCACCGCCGAAAATAGCTCGCGGTAGGTACCCTTTTATTCACTGGCCGTAACTATCATTTTTTCGCAGGTGGCACAACAAGCAGAGATGCTGCGGGAGAGGGACCAATACATTACGGATGCCGAGGGGAAGATGACTGCTCTCCGCGCCCGTAACAAGGACATCGAGAAGCGCGTCAAGGACCAGAAGGAGCTCCTCGAGCAGAGGGCAGATCAGATCAATCGATTCCGGGACGAAGTATCGAAGGCCACGAGCACTCTCCGCGACAAGGAGGACGCCGTCAAGGTATGTTCCTATGACAATATTTTTGTATGTATCAAGAAGCCAGGCAAAATAGCCGTTTAAAATACATTGAAGGGGTATATTTATTTTCGCTGACAAGCTTTTGAGCCGAGGAAAGAGCAAAGGAATGCCAAATACAGGTTGCAACAGCTTCCAGCGAAAAGATGAAGAGGGAACGAGACGAGGCAACGGCGGAAGCAGAGAAGGCTACCCTGGCAGCGGAGAAAGCGGAAAAACAACGAGACAACGAGTCCCAAGGTGTGATTTAGGGAATAATATTGATTGATTGAATAATTAACTTTATTATATTTAGAGCGAGCACGAGTCAAGGAGCGGGAAGAGGCCGCCCGCCAGCGAGCTCTCCTCGCAGAAGGAGATGCTTCCATCGAGAAGAAGAAGAGGGAGGCACTCGAGAAGGAAGCCGCGCGCATTCGAGCGGAGTACGACCAGTACAAGAAGATGATGGGGGAGAAGGAGGAGATGGGACGAGCGTATGTTTTAATTATTATAATTATATTTTACTTTATATTTTCAGTAAAGCCATCGAGAATGTGAGCTACTGGGAGAATCGCGCCCGCACGGCAGAGGAGAAATTGCAGAGGAAGAAAGCGCAGAAGCACGAATCGCTTCAGTCCACTGAGAACATTCTACCCCCAAGGATTTGAACGGGTTTATACATGTATCTTCTATTCAGTATCATTCGAAAAAAGATTACTCACTAGATGTAAAATATGCTAAAGAGAATAAACTGTTCCAATTTAATTCGTGAGTGATCCCTAACACTTTGAACAATTAGAAGGGATTGTTATCGCGAATAACTAGCCCTCTCCTGAGCAGCTATAAATTGCATAAAGGAATCGGTATCAGGAGTGGCGGCGGGGCACCCTTTTACTCCACTTATTTGGATGGTCAGCTCACTGTAAACAATTGGCACGTAACAGGCCCAACGGGTCCATCAACACGATAGAGAGACGAATACTTTATAATTTCCCTTTTGACACGATAATAAACGCGGTAGCACGATCGGAAAATTATCGTTATAACGATAAACACGGCAATTTATTCGAAAAAGTCGGGTCAGGAAAATGCAGTGCTGGAAAACGAGCGAAGATGCAACATTTGGCTTGCATAAACAAAATCATGGTGCGAACATACCAGTATAGAGAAGATGGAAACATGGAAGACGCTCCTACAGGAACACCAACATTAAGAGAGCGAGCATTGAAAATGGGTCTAAAAATGCGAACACGGGGAAGGCGAGTATATTGACTTGGAATTCCCCAGTTAGTTCCGAATAGTGGAAAGATGAAAAACGTGCGCGGCAAAGATAAAGGGAGGTGGCCGGATGGAAACAACTACCGAACACTTGTTCCCCCTAACTCTTCTACAGCGAATAGGAGTAAGAAGGAACGAGATACAACGAGGTTGTCCGGGGCAACAAAACATCTCGTAGTCAGTGAGAGGGGGTAGCATGCGAGTGAAAGGAGAGGAGAAGGTTAACGTTATTACTGCCAATATGCGCTGCTTATCAATAAGGGAGAGGGTCTACGAGGTAGTACGAAGAAGGGCTGGTGATTATTGAGTGTGAGCGAGTTGCGATGAGGAGAGGAGAGTAATAGACGATACGAGAGCAACGAGTGGCTAATGCGCTACGAAAAGCGGATGGTGGATAAGACGGACCCGACGCTGGCTATTGGGGACAGGATAGTCGATCGATCCTCTAGACGTCGGTGCCCTCGGGCGGGACAATGGCGGATCCCTGGGAAGAGGAGACGCGGGAGGGCTTGGCACGCCAGCTGCGGACGGCAAACACCGCAGACACCAGCAGAGCGAGCATCAGAATCTCAAAGGAGAACGATTAGAAGATCGATAAAATCAATGAAATAGTTTTGAAAGTCAGTAATTTAAAGAAAAACATACCACGGCTCCAGCGATGGCGGCCATGATGGGCCAAGCAAAGGGGAAGAGGGGCGATTCGGCCTTGAGCTGTTCCTCCTGGATCTCGGGGTAGCAGGTGTCTCCCTTCACGACATGCTCGCACTCATCGCACGCCTTGCCAGAGAAGCCATTCTTGCACACGCACTCGTTCTCATTGGAGATTTTACCGAACTTGCACGGGAGGGTCTGGAATAATCAATAAATTGATTTAAAACCAAATTCATATCGCAACGAAAATCGCTAACTACCGTACCCTGGTGCAGAAGGTTCCGGTGTATCCGTTGGCGCACTTGCACGTGTACGAGAGGCCGTCCGTCGAGGGAATGGGCCTGGAATGCTCGGCTTGGGAAAAGGTCTGATGGGGTGTCACCCACTTTCCAAACTTGCATGGCTTCTCCTGGCATCGGATACCGACGTATCCGTCGTTGCAGACGCACTTCTTGTTCACCATTTTGCCTGAATATAATGTTGCAAAAAGAGTGGAAGGGTTGTGAAACTCGAAAACCGCAATAAAGATATTTATACTTACCTTTTCCGTCCTCACAGTCCGAGGGGAACTCGCAGTGCTCGCCCATCGTGCCGAAGGGGCATTCGCACCTAAATGGATCGATATTATCGATTGCTATACTCTTGTTGATGACGTCATGAAAAAAGTCCAGCCCCTTGACTCACTTGATTCCCTCTCCGTGCGCGGGGACTCCTCCATTGACGCAGATCTGCTGCTCGCACGTCTTTCCTTCATAGTTCAGCAGGCACTCGCAGACGCCCTGCAAATAAAGCGTTGATATTAATTTTTAGAATATTCAATTTTTTACAGTCCCCACTTATCATCGGAACAATATACGGTAGCTCATTAGCGTGGACCCCTGGAGAGTGCGAGAGGAGGGATGGGCCTTCACAGCTGGAGGCTGTCACAATTATTGCCAGCCTGCAGGGGGAGCAGGGGGCCTACAGCGCGATAAGCCTCACCTGCCTTCCCCCTTCTCTAGAAGGGGGGCTCATCTCATTATGATGATCCAAGATAGATTGCCCCTATGAGACAGAGCCCCACTTCTCCCGCACACTTCCATATGCTGTCCCTCTCACTAATAACAATCGGCTTCCGTCTTCAAGGGGTGGGGCGCCGTCTGGGGCTCTCTGATCAGGCGCTATTTCTTCGAGGTCTCTCGCTCGAATATTCATAAACACGCCCTTCAAGGGGGATGCCGGCCCGACAGAGAGAAAGAGGACTCATCGAGGCAGTGAGTGCATATGGAATGACACTGTTGCCCAGATGGAGAAAGGAGCAGGCAGGGTCATCCTTATCCACTGCTAAATCCCCAATCCACCGTGTTCACTCGGGGCCCAGGACCGATAATGATCATTCCCCCAACAGCAGTGGCCGTGCTAGGGCATGCTCGGCTGCCTCCCCCTCAATTCCACCTGTGGTCTCGGGAACTCTCCGGCCAAAGGCGTGCCGAAACATGCTCATTTCCGAAAGAGAGTGGTGGGTAGGGGAGAGGCAGCCCCCAGCACCTGCGAGACTACTTCGCACTGCTACACTTGCAGAGTGCTAGGCGAGAGAATTGAATCCCTCTGGAGAGATCTGTAGTCCAGCCGTCCGAACACCCTGTCCAAGCCCTGCATGCCTGGCTAACCATGTTGCGCCTCCCACTGCTTTCGCACCCACTCGTGCGAGCAGGAAGGAGAGGGGGGAAGCCCCAATTTTGGCAGTCTTATTCAATTTAGCATCCCCCCTGTTAGAGGTGGTAGCCGGCAAACTGTGGGCAGGAATCGCCAAGGCTAAATCAGTCCCCCTATAAAGTTGTCGCCTTGGGAAGGGACATTATCTACCAGACCCCCCCAGGATGGGAGGCCAAGAGAGCGAAAATAATCCCGGCTGTATTCGGCCCCCGCGTGCAGGTGACCTGGGTCGTTCAGGTTAGGGATGAGTAATCCCATTCATTCCACGGATGAGGGAGGCCTCTTCAGCGGTCCGAGGGGGGCCTTCCTTGTACCGAACAATTGACGGGGGAAAGAGACATTGATCCCTGAACACCTTGACAAGTGTTCACTCTGGCCGTCTGCGTCTCGCCTATCGTCCACTGTCTCGTGCATCATTTCCGGAAGGACATTGAGGGGTGAATCCCCGTCCCCTCCTTCAGCCCTGCCACCTACCTATATTGGCCTGCTCGCCATCTGTTACAAGCATGTCGCACAAGAACGTGCTACAAAATAATGAGGCCTGCCCCAGGTAGCCTAGAGTCGTCGCTGATTGGAGAGACGCAGGGGGACTAGAGCGAGATTGTAATCTCGAGCAGAGGCTTTTTGGGGCCTGCCATGGGCCGGGTTAATTATGCGTATGGGGCTGGCCCCACTAAAGTCTGTTGGTGACAAGGTAGGGAAGCCTGCACTACAAAGGGGCTTCATCCCGCGAGTAAATCCCCTGTTGTCTTGGCGCGGCACAAAGGGCTTGATCACCAGTGGTAATCTCTCTATAGGTATGGCGCGAAGCTACGACAAAGGGCTGTTGCGTAGAGGGGAGGGTGATGATGGACTGCCAACAGATTGGAAGCAGTTAATCCCGCATGCCCTGTGGAAGTTCCCTTTGCCCGCGCCGCCAACAGGAGGTAAAGCCACTGGGCAGTATATAGGTGATAAGAGCGGCCCTCTATAGGAGATGCCGCAACTTTAGCCTCCCTTTCAAAGACCAAGAGAGGGGTCATAGTCCCTCCTCGCTGAAGGGAAGGCATTATGTCAACCATCCCTCCAGGCCCACTACACGCAACATGCAACATCCCCCCTCCGCCCGATAAGTATGCCCTGGAGATACCACCATCAGCGCTTCCTTAGTAGGCCTCTAGCTCCGACCCGAGGCCCGGAGCATGGGAGCAAAGCGGTGCCGCTTGACAAACTATCATCTAACGGATGCTGCCTAAAAGCGCAAGATTGAACTAAAGGGGAATGAAACCATTCAAATAATACCCGTCTTCCGGCTAAACAATAGGAGCGGGGATTGATCGGCAATAAACATGAATTTTTTTACAACCTACTCAGGTTCCCTGGAATTGAAGACGGAGGGGGTACTGACATCCGAGTTGAGCTCTCCACCATGCAGGCACTTGGTGGGTGGGACGTCGTGGAGGCGACTGCCGTACGCCGCAACCGAGACCGCGAGGCACGCAACGAAGACTGCCGTGAAGGACTGCATTCTGAAATGATAGAAAATTGAGGGCGTGCGATCTATAAAAGAAATAATACCAACTAGCGAAAACGATGTAAATAAAAGACAGACAACATCACGAGGAGCGAGCACGCGAGTGTACCGTATCCATCTGGTATACTGAATGCTGACCAGTCAACACAAGGCGCAGGAGGGCGCGAACAACGAAGATTCATCTGGAGAGATAGCGCTATGGGTGAAGCAGAGCTCGGCGCGAGGACAACACTCATATTCGAATGACCCTTGTCCTCCCCCCAGAGGGGAGGAGAGGAGTGTCCTCCCTTGGGTGTCGTTAGCAACAGAGGCCGAGTGACGAAGAGAGCAAGAGGTCACGGAGCCGTACTCGACCCGAAGAAGTGTCAGGGCAGCAGGATGGACAACGAGAAGAAGAAGAGACCAGCAGGAGGAGAATCTAATTAACACGCTCCTTGACTACGCCTCTCCGGACTGCGCGAGAGGAGGGAGGGAGGAAAGAGTGACCAGCCCGAGGGGGCGGAGTCTCGATCCTCCCCCCCATGTCAGAGTCTCTCTGGAGGGGTAGATCACTCTCTATCTCTGCCCCTCTGGAGCCTGCCCTATCCCTCGCGAAGGGGATAGAGGAAGTTGATCAGAGACTGAAAGGCGCAATGATCACATTTCCGGCTCGGGGGCCGTGGTCCATCTAATTGGTCATTTCACTGGAGGAGGACCTCCAAGTGTGTTGAGATGAGCATGTATGCAGCCCCCCACTCAAGTGAGTAGCGTGCCAGAAATTGGATTCCACGAGCTCCAGCGGATCCTTGACTAGTTTGACTAGAGAGACGATGAGTAGAGGGGGAGGTCGATTAAGATTCTAGAAGATTCGAGAGAAGCGGAGACCAACACGTGTGGTCACACAAACGAGGCAATAAGATGCATCGGGGCGGTCCGCCAAAAAATCGCAGAAAAAAGAGCGGATCGACTCTCCGGGACCAATCACCGATTGGAGGGCGACAGGAACATCTGTGCTGGCCTCCGAGAGGGCAATATGCATCGGATGGGAGGGCGGGATGAGAAAGGCATAAGCTGACCTCTGGGATTGGGGGAGGAGGCGGCACCTCTTGCAGCCGCGCGCCCCGCCCCCATAAAGCCATGATGACCGGTCGGGATGAAGGGGCAAGAAGCCATTGTCTATGCATCCAAGCAGCGCCCGATGAGACAGCCACGCATTGTTTCCAAAACATTCGGGAGGCCATGAGCCATCGCCCGAGATGGATACAACATTGAGATCATCCATGGCGGTGGGAATGAAAGCCTCTATCCAGTCTCTAGACTTCTGCAGTCTGGCATTGTGCAAGAATTGGGCAGAGGCAGCGTAGGAATCTCGAGTACACTCGATACTGTTTACCGGAGACCGCAGTCCTTGCGCCATGCCTCCGTCTATCTGTGTGCACGCTCAATTAGGCCTGACAGCATACACACTGGCTAGCCAGTCTCGGTCCCAAATCAGAAGTCGACCCTAGACACTGCCCAGAGTAACCCGATTAGTCAGGGCGCCTTCACAAACCCACTGAAGAGTGACCAAGCCTCTTAGTGCCACAAATGACTTCTCTCCCTTCTGCCTGAAGACAGCCGGGAAGAAATCTGACCCCGTATGAGCATAAAGGGATAGGCACAGGGGCCTTGCCCCTGAGAGTGTACGGATGAGTCGGCAGCCCCGAGGGCAAGATTGAACATTGTACGTGGCCCGTACTAGGACAGGAGGCTGCCTGCGTCTCGCGATTCCTTTCATCTCTGGTAGAGATGAGAAGGGGAGCGGGCGGGTCAAGTTCCGAATTGAGTGACATCTGAGCTGCGCTCCCCCGTGTAGTACACTATGCATCTACAAGACACAGCGACAAGAGATCCACCTTCTCGATATGATCCTTCTCCTTGGGAGTGTCTTCAGATCACGTCAAAGACTTCTGGGGTCTCTCTTCCTACGCGCTCTCTCGCGATGCCCCGGTGCGCAAAGACACCTATCGCTCAGGGGGCAGGGGGAGGATTAACTAGCATCAATCACTGCCCGATGACAAATGCAGTGCGACCTTCGACGGGGGGAGATGAACACAAAAAGTGCAGTACTCCGTGTGGGCACCGCCATGTCTCCTGTTCCCAGGGGGAGACCGATCACCCCTCATACATTTCATATCCCCCAATGACCACGGTCGTGCCGCCGCCGCCCCCCTCGCAGGCAAAACTCCATCAGTGGAGAGTGCAGACGGGCAGGGGACAACTTTTTGCTTCGGCCAGGAAATCACACCTCCCCCATGCCAGCTGTCCGAGTGTGAGCCATTCCCACACATATAAATATGGGCCTTGGAACGAGGGGAGATTGAATGGCCCGATAATGGAATGGTACTCCTTTCTTTGGAGGGAGGGGGAGGCCCACCTTCCTTGACCACTCATCCCCCAGCCCCATATGCTTATCAAATGCCTGTATCAGCCGGAGAACCAACCACTACGAGTCCATCTCTGGCTGTAAATGTCGGTACCCCTCATAAGGGAGTTGTAATCACATGTTCCTCCATGTTTTTAGCTGGGAAGCAAACATGTCCGCAAAACCATTGATTATTACGGTAGACATGACATGTAGAGTTTGAATGCCTGGATGGGGGGATGTCTACCCAACTTGGCTAGGATGTAAAAAGGACAAGGCGGTATAATCAAAGAGTGTCCGACGGAGGGAAGCGAACACATCGGCCCTGATCGAGGTGTAAAAGCAGAGCAATCCTCGCCAAAAAGGAGCCAATAAATGAGCCGCGAAGGGACTAACGATGTGTGCACGAGATGATGACCATCGATGGACATCCCCCACACATACCGCCGGCCTTTTCATCATCTTTGTTCCCTTCAGAGGCTTGGAAGGGTCCAGTACTCCAACCACCTAATTAGTGTACTGGCGATGATCAGCTCCTCGGACCTCGAGGGTGTTGTAAGCCATGCCCGAAGAGGCAGTCGTATTATCGCGTAATATTGCTAGTGAGAGGGGTACAGCATCCTCTGTCCAGAACAACTCGAAATAGACGCAGACTGCACAAGATGGGAGGAGGTACGGGGGCACTTTCCCGAAACGCGCACCAGCTGCGCAATTTCGGTATTGAAGCGACGAGAGGGTTGTCGAATGAAGCGCTGACAGCTTGGGGTCCCTCTCTCTCCATACTGTGTTCAATGAGGCCATTGCTCCGTTGCAAAATGGCATTGCCATGTATGGGGATGGTGATGGGGAGTAGGGCACAACGGATCATTCGAATTCGTTGCTCTGCGCAGAATCGCATTCCAATAGAGCCACGCTCGCTAGTTTACGAGGTCTCGGGGGCCATTTCAGGTAGGGGCAGATCCCATTGTCTCCTCTCCCCCATCAGTCTCTATCGAACACCACGGGTCGTGCCATCAATCGCCCACTGCCCCATCTATCACTCCAGAGTGTGGTGGCCCCTCTCGAAGACTGACAAAACAGGGGCGACCAAGGCCAGAAGTCTCGCTGATCGTAAATCAGCCCCCCGTTCAATTGGGTGCCAACAGTTGAATCGACTCCCCCCGTTGCTTCTGGAATAGATGAGCCAGAGGGCAGGCACGGGGAACAATTCTATTATCGCCCTCCTTCCCGTATTACAATACGCAGAGTAATCAGACGAGGGGGGAGACCTCCCATCTGGCCACAGAAGGCAACACCGGAAAGAAGCGAGGGGGGCATCGCGAAGAAATTGGAGCAGAGCAGTCTAATTAGGAGGAACACAGTAGTGCCCGGGCTGAGAAGGAGGTCCTCCGAGGTCAGATCAGGAAAGAAGAACGGATGCACTGTAATTATCAGTCTCTTCAGAGACTGGAAAACAGTGTGCGACACTTGTTACACCAGCAGTCGGCCACCGTAGGACAGTGTGATTGACGGAGGAAGCCTCACCGAGGTACGGCCCGTGGGAAAGAAGAGGCCAGAAAAGGGACCACTTCAAGAGTTCCCGCGATCCGAGAGCAGTCAAAAGGACGGGCTACTCTTTCGGGAAGTTGCGCATTGCCCGAGGGCGGCGTCAATGGCAAACACTCGTAAGATCTTCACCCTCCCCCTTCTTATAGCTTACTCGAGGGGAGGGATGGCCAGGAGGGGTCAAATCCCCCGATGGTTGACTTCCCCCCTCGGGAGTGACACCTGCTACGGGGTGTACAGCCTTCTATTGTTGCCGACTGTAGCGGGAGGGGTCGATGAATAACTCATGCTCACCTCACACCGGGTCCTATCCAATGAAAAGAGGCCAGGGTTAGCGCCAGGCGAACACGTCTGGCCCGACACCTTGCCATTGAAAGATAAATCAGTTTCTGGGACTCGCGGCTGGCACAGTGTTTCACTATGTGAATAGAGGTAAAGAGTACCGCGACGGAAATGCTCGCGCACGTCGATTTCACGCTGGGCAGGCCGCCAAATCTGCAGGTAAACTGTGCCAATTATAGGCGTAGTTCGGGCCCGTAGGGGGGCTGACATTAAGCGGATGAAGGGGGTGGAAGGGAGGGTTCCACCTGAGGGGCACCCAGGCAGAGGCTGCAAGCGCCCCTATGGAGCGAGGGGGCATTCCCCACCCCCGTCTCTCTCTACCTGGACAACGGAGGGCAGATTTGAGCGATTAGCATGAGAGTGCCCGATGATGAATGAGACGATTCACCCTGTCTACTCCATAATGTCCCTCCCCTGCCCCTCCTATGAGAATGGAGAGGGAGACCTTCAAGAGTGTAAGGGGGTCCTCGAACAATTAGCGGATCAACTGCTATGAAGTGCCTCGGGAAAACAGCTACATGGACGACAGACGACTTCTTGCATAACGAGCAGCAATGATGGCCGAGTCAGTCACTGGCTTCGAGCAGGCGAGCCGACAGATGGAAGACTAGATGAATCAGCCTTGCACATGGTCACCGAGAGGGGCAGCCACGACCAGGTGGTGACACGAAAAAAGCAGTGATTGGTCTTCTTTCAGATCAGAGTGTTGTACAACGTAAAGTACATCTACATATAATGAGGTGCAAGAAGAGGACGGCCCGGCCGGGCGAGGATAGGGGAGGAAAAGAAAATCATCGAGGTCGAGTCAATTTGAGGCCCATTGGAGCAGGGTTCTTGCATGATCTCCTGCGCTCGAGGAGAGTAATTACGGTTAGGATCGATCGAAGGACTGGTGCGATAGTAATCACATGTAAGAATGCTCGCTGGTCGAGGATTGAGAGAATACTGCGGATGAATACACCCAGTGCCAGCAAGAACAAAGATGCCGCAGCGAGCATAGACAGGTTGGAGGGCCGAATGGTCTAGGCATCCGGGACCAGAGGAGGGCGATGGGAATTGCGCAATCTATGATCAAGGGGAACTGATAGCGATTGATGACTCCATTCGGGAGGCGGTCAAGTTTCTATAACTGCGCAGGGCAAGGACGTTGCGGGACCTTCAATCTGAACGAGACGGAGATCCTGCCGTCTTCTCTAATGCACACGCCTATTCCGTTATTCTATTTCCATGCAATCAGCTGACTGCCTAGGATAAAAGCGAGGGTGGGGTTTTCATAGCCTACGCAGAATAATTCGATTAACCCGAGAATAGGCGTTCTCGGGCCCGGCCGATGTCCCTCGTTTCCTTGCTTTCACTGGGGCTGTTTTCTGCATATAGGCACATGTTATTTGTACGTGAAAAAAGCCACAAAACAAGTCGGTGCATCAGCCCACGGCAAATTATCGCCAATCGTAAATGAACCGAAAGATGAGGGGGCTCCTCAATAATGGATGCATGGGTGAAAAGGCAGCTCCGAGGTTGAAAGTGAGTCGCGGTGAATGGATCAGGGTCGATGGAGGGGCATGGAGAAGGGGGCGGTCAATTATCTCATATAGACAGTAGGAGGCAAAGGCAAAGGCGGTCACTCAGCCGTGTGCGGGCTATTCTTTCTTTCAGGAAACCCCTTCTGCTCATCAGCGGCGGCCGATCTTTTGAATGCGTACTTCGGGATGAGATCGCAATTAAAGTGAACCGACTAAATAATATGATACTTCCTCTTTCATAAAATGATGTATTCTTTCATTACAGAGCGTGAAAAGGCGTTCGTTTATGCAGCAGAGATTTACCCAACATTGCGTTTATGCTTTAAATATTATTGTGAGCGCACGGCGTTCCGGAGTACGAATGATACGGCGAGTCCAAACTGCCATTTACGGTGTTTAGCAACCTTGTTATAGGCATCGCAAGCCAAAACGGGATCGCAAACTGATAATACCGTATTCCGCAGCCAATGAGGAGAGAGCGTGCCTCTGTTTTCTCTGGCGTCTCTCTTTCTAAATCGAGCGTGCTGGAACGCCGTGAGCGGGTACTCAATCCAATTACTCCCAGAAATAAAAAAAAGTGCAGTCCATGGTGCGCGTAAATCAGGCTTCTCTAGAGCTCGTGGGTGCCAATTAGACTACTGTCACTATCCCTGATGACTCGCCAGCGTCCTGCGCGAACAATCGTGCTAATTTTGGGGTGTCACCAAACGAAACAGCTGGTGGCATTGTACGGAAACAGTCTCTCGCACATGAGTACGCGTAGAGGGACAATTCTGGCCAGTCGAGTATTGCAAACAGATAGTGAAGTTATAGTGGTAAACAGTAAATCAGCCGATAGAGGAGCTTAGCGGGAAAAGCTATCGAACGGTTTATAAAATAAGTAAAAAAATACCTTGAGCTGATGTTGCAGACAGACGAACCAATCCCGAACGCGCCCTCTGTAATCAGAATGTGCTTAGCAAGAACAAATCAACGAACAAAATGCAGGTAAACCGTCTTTCATCACCCTTTTTTTCGCAATTCCACTCATAATCACTATAATCAATATATGAAAATCACGTATTTCCGTTCGGGAATCAAGTTCCTATATTTTCTGGCCATTTGCCAATTTGATTTAATGACTATTCAACGGAACTTTATCATGTGCAGATAAAATTGATCTGCATATCTCGATATTGTCTTGATTTCCGACGTTGCTACATTCACCTTCCCGTCTCTCCGCAGACGTCTGCCTCTTCGCTTGAGAAGATCGTCATGAACCGCGTGCCTCTCCTCATCTCGGCGACGCGTTCGGCCAGCGGCGCCAAGGGATTCAGTAAGGAGTTCAAGCTCCTCCCTCCATGCCCTGGTCTCCCTCGGAAAGATGAACAAGAATTTATCGAACCTCAAAAAGCACGATTGCCGACTGTGCAAAGAAAACAATTCAGCATTCTCATAAAACATAATTGCGATCTCTTTTCAACTAATCGCAGTACCGCTCCTTTCTAGTGGACAAGGTGGGCGAGTCGCTGAAGTCGGCGCGCTCCTCGCTGGAGAAGGCAGCCGGCCTGGGGCCGAAGGTGAGCCCGGATACCGTAATCCTAATCCGGGGATTCCGAAGACTAATTCGGGGAATCCGTAAACTAAATCGCGGATGCAGGAGCAGGCTCGACGCGACGCCAAGGCCTCCCTCGACAGTGCCCACAAGGCCGTCGGTGACAAGGTCGCCGTCGTCACCGGCAAGGCTGACGAACTGCGTCAGCATCCCCCCTCCCGTTCTTGACGCGCTTCCAGTGCTGACGCCGATTATCTTCATTACAGGCAGCAAGGCAAAGGACATTGCGGATCGGGCTCGCGGCGCTGCTCAGGGAGTCGCCGACAAGGCCGCCGAGATTCGTGGCAAGACCGACAAGAAGCCCCCCGTCTGATTAACGTAGTCTCTCCAAACTGCGATAAAGAGAAAGTCGAAACAATTGCACTGTCTTTTTATTGTCGGGAACCCAAGGCAGAAAAATCGCTGATACGGAACTTGTACTGTGCCTTTTTATTGTCGGGATTCTAAAGCAGTATTTCCATCCGAATTCTGTTTCATGTAATGTCGCTCCCTTGTTTTTTTTCATTTCCAACTATCGGCTGATCCGATTCCGTCACATCAGTGGATGGATTCCGTATTATAGGCTACCGTACTGCCTTTGAGTCAGAGGTTACTGGAGGGCCTGATTCAGGCGATGCCTACCGTATCCCCCACCACCCACATTGGTTTCTTTGTGGCGGGGGATACTGTAGCCCATGATTCAGGGACGTGATCATGCGCAGATAAAATTGATCTGTATACCTCGATTTTGTCTTGATTGCCGACGTTGCTTCATTCACCTTCCCGTCTCTCCACCGTCGTCTGCCTCTTCGCTTGAGAAGATCGACATGAACCGCGTGCCTCTCCTCATCTCGGCGACGCGTTCGGTCAGCGGCGCCAAGGGATTCAGTAAGGATTTCAAGCATCTCCCTCCCTTCGCCATCGTTCGTGGCGCTGCGCAGGGCTTTGCAGACAAGATCGCCGAGCTTCACGAGGCCGCCGAGAGAGCTGAGAAGGCCGCCGAGAACACCGACAAGAAGCCCCCTGTCTGATTACTGTAGTCCCTCCAAACTGTGATAAAAGGAAAGTCGGAACCGAAATTGTGCTGTCTTTATTTTTTGTGTGAAAAAAAGTAAGTGCTCAGACCGCAAAGCGGGAAAAGCCGGTTCGAATCCTATGGGTGCCCAATTTTTGCTATATTTATTTTTTGGATTTTTAGAAAAGATGATACCAAGCCAACGAACAAAAATAAACGAATTGACGATACAATTGCACAACTCAAATTATTCTGTAATAATAAATGACTACCCTAAAGGAATTCCAAAAAGGCCTACATCCATTAACCAAGTTTTTTGTCATACTAAACGCGGAGCGGAGGGAAATGGATCTTTACTTCGGCAACGGCCACTATCCCTGTCCGGAAGTCGACGACGGGACTGTGCACGTCGGCAGCTCGCTGACCAAGTCGGAGCCGCTCGCGGAGCGATTCGTCGAGGTGAGCGCCTCTCCTTTTTGACTGCTCATCTCTCCTCATCAGATGGAATCGGCTGGGGAGGCACTGCTGATCACGAAGGAGTTCCGCCCAGCGCTACGAAACGTCCCCTTCCGCGTGGTCAAGGGAGAGACCAGCCACTTCTGGGACGCCGTCTACGCCCACAGCGACGCCTTCCTCAACGACTGATAGTGAGGTCGGCTGCATCCTCTCCAAGCTAGCCCGTAACACTGCCGTCCTCATAAATACCTCTCACTCTTTCTCCATCGTTACGCTCTTCTTCCTTATGTTATGTTCGGTTACGTTGTTTCTCCGTTTCGTTGTTTTGGCCTTTGTGTTTTCCACGATACAAAGAAGCTCGTTGTTTGTTCTTTCCATGCGCACAAGTTGAATAAATTGTGCGAAAAAACACCAGTGCTATCAATGAGTGCATTGCATTCAAAGGGGAATATGCCGGGTGGGGTTATCTGGCATCCTGTGCTGTCTGCTATGCCTCTCGTCGTTGTGCGTAGGAGCCGCGCGAGTTTGCAATGACGAAACGAGGGCGGGAAATCCGGCGTGGATGCACTATGCCGTCTGTGAGGGACACCGTATCCAGATTCGGGGATACGAGAGCCGCGATGCCAAGCGTTGACTGCACCCAGTTCCGTCCCCCCCCTACCTCCTCAAATTTGCGATACATAAAATTCGGAACTAATTGAATGTGCTTTATTAGTCAGTTTCGCATGAGAATGTACAGTTCGCCGGGTGGGCAAAGAAAATGTAAGAGAGTTGAGAAACTATTCAGGGTTATGCATCGGGAGACCGGTGGTCAATTATAGCCTGGTAGATACATCAAGGTTTTAGTGAGGTTTAGCGAAGGAGAGAGGGAAATCGATACATAGCTTGAGGATTGCCGTATCCTGAGACGAGACATAAATAAGCAACGATAATGCAAACATGAACAAAGGAGGGAGAGAGAATATCATCGGAATGTTCACAAAGTATCAAGCATGCATAACGGCAGACAGAATAACAAGTTCAGAAATTACAAGCAAAAATAAAGCTGGAGAAACCTATTCTATATTACTCCGGCAGGCCGCAATCCTTGGCATCTGAAAACAATTTTTTTATGTTTCCGAGATTCTTTACAAGCTTTCTTACTGTAAAATAACTACAATTAAACCAGGTGGACCCTGCAGCCGAAGGTGGCGGGGGCCACCTGGTTGGGTGGGTGAATTTGAAAATAAATTGCAACTTCAGTCCATTGATAGTCACGTTGGCCACTTTAGATCGATTCCGTAAAATTCGGTTCATTAAATTAGACTTGGATCGAAATTACGGTCTTCGTAAATATGCGGCATCGCCTCTCGTGGTCTTTCTCTATAGCGGAGGCAGGTCAAAATCCCGAGGCTATATGACCGTTCCAATACACCGTTTCAGAAATGTCGTTACAGAGCATCGCCTTATAAGATTACGCACCGAAGTCCACCAGTTCGAGGAGTTCCATAGGGAGGCCTCCGTGTTCTTCGGGGATCTCGGCGTGCTGCCCCTGGGCGGACATTCCACCGCCGCTAGCGGGACCGGCTCCTGCAACGAAATATTTAAATACCGTAGTCATCTCGCGATCGTAAACTGAACTCACCGTGGTGTTCGGCCATGCGATTCCGCTCAGTCCTCTCCCTCTCAGCGTGGGCGCGGGCATTGATGACGGGTGGGAGGTGGGAGGCGGAGGAGGTGGTCGCTGGAGGGAGATGCGAAGCCGACGATACGGAAACGTACGATTGCGAGGGTCTCTGAATTGCGTCCGTAATGATTCATCCAGCTCGTAATAATTTCTCATAATATATTTGAATCGATTCGTGATAACTTTACGACCTTCGTGATAAATTATTCCGCTCGTACCAATTCCTCGCGATAACTGTGAAGTATTACTCGTAATTTGTTCCTTCATGACAATTCCTCGTAACACATAAAAATCGATTCGTGAAAACATTTAGACGTTCGTGATAACTCCATACCGGTGCCATCTGCGTTAGTCGGGGCGGTGCCTCGCCTCCAGTGTAGTGCAACGACGACGGATCCGTGCTGCCCTGGAATGATCCAATGCTACCGTAATCCTCTAATAGAGCTCCATCGCGAGATTAGCTCAAATCCACTGTCTCTCGTACATAGTAAGTAGCCTGTGGCGGGTTTCCATAGGGCGCTCCGAGCTCCGGTGGCGGTGTGGGCAGAGGACGCGACTGGATCGTTGCCGTCGTTTGGCCAGAGCGAATGATCTACAAATTAATCACAACGTTACTGTATTTATCGCATATTCCGTCGAGATACAGTAAATAAAGTGTCGAACCTGAGCGTGAGGCGGAACTTGAAACGGACGCGAGGGATTGACGCGCGTCTTGGTCTACAATGTGTTGTGTATGAAAATCACTCGAGTATTAATAATATTATTTTTAAAAATAATGATAAAATATGCTACTCAGTGATCTAGACGTACTTTACTCCAGTCGTTCACCTTGACTACGAAAGGCGGGCGAAGGCGACGGACGGGCTCTCCTCCTCTTCCCGCAATGACAAGACGCGATGTCGGCGCGGGCACGCCCTCGAATCTGCAAATTTCGAATTTCCAAAAAATCAATTTTTCCATAATTTCGAAACTCGAAAAATCAATACTGCAGTCGATTTTGACGATTCGTCTGGATTTCCCCTCAGTCTATCTCATTGTCTGGCTCGGGCCAGGCAGCTTTTTCTTCCTCTCCTCCAACTACATCGACATGGCAGACTCCAGCGACAACTCCAGCTACACAGGGTATGTGGATGGAAGCCGTGTCGCTGGGCTCAGTACTCCCTACCCCCCTGATTCAGAGGGGATACCGTTTTCCTTGGTTCCTGATCTAGGGTTACTGTATCCTGTTCCAGGAAAAGCAGCGGGGCGTCGCGCCGCACCACAAACGAGCACGACAGCCGCCTGGCGCGCACGCCATTCCGTCAAACTGCCGGGGCGCGCACCGATTTCGCCGAAATTCGGCGTAACATTCTCAAGAACAAGCGAAAGGTTGGTTTGCTCCTTGGTGCCGTGCCAAGCCCTTCGTGGTGGGACCAAGCTCCGTTTGAAGGGCGAGAAGGAGAGGGTGCCCCGGAATGAGCCTTCCACGCGCTCCGCCCGTGCTCTCAACATCTCTGATGGCAGTTCGATTGTGAAGGAGTACAGAGGATCGCGGGATCGAAGATCGACCAGTCGCTCCTCCTCCTCCTCCCGCGCCAGCAACCACTCCTCCTCCCGTCGGGGATGCACGATACCATCGGTGAGGATACCGTGTTCCAAGTTATGATAGCATGCCGATACCGTAATCCAGTCCTATGACGTCATTCGGCAACCGTAGTCCAAAACAGCTTCCTCATTGCATACCGTAGCCCAGTCCAATGACATCCTATGAGTACCGTAACCCAGTCCTGTGAAGTCATCCTATGAGTACCGTAACCTAGTCCTGTGAAGTCATCCAAATACCGTAACCCACTCTAATGACATTATCATCAGAGGAATACCGGAAGCTTCTCGACGTATTCGCAGGCTACGGAGAAGCGGCTGCGTCGCCAGCCTCCTACGGGAGAAGAGCAAGTAATCGTACGTATTCAAACAACATTCTACACTCCAAACTAAACTAGAATTCAAACTACAAACACCAGGTGCGCATGAAGCTGTCGTCGTTACGTCGCATCTTGGAGTCGACGATCGATGAGCCCGACCGCACGGTCGTCGAGCTCAAGGTGCCGCTGTCGTCCCTGGTGGGTGGCGTCATTAACACAAAGTGCGCCAGCAAAGACCTTGGCGCACTTTGGATGTCGGCTCGTTATCGATTATTACGGTATCCTTTTGCAGGCTCTCGAATCGGGTGCCCGCAGCATCTCGTCGGTTGCGACATTCTCCGACAGCGGCTAGGCACATCATCCCGAGTGCTCACGACACATTGCTCGATAAAGTCATCCTATTTTCGAATTCCCGTGCAGTTCGGAACGATCGAGTCATGGGTGGATCGGAATAATATCTTGGACTGACCCTCCGACGGGCACGAGATGCGGCATGGGACTGTACGAGGGCGGAGGAGGAGCGGCAGCTGACATCGGGCGGGAGTACGGAGCGTACGCCGGAACCTTTCTGGAATAACCGGTCTTTATTGATTTATCGAATTTCGAGGGCTGGGCTACCGTACCCCGCTTGAGTCATCTGGTAGACGGGGTAGCGGGCGTGGCGAATCGTGCCCGGTCCACTGACGCCGGGGGCAAAACCTCCTATAGAAAAGGGTAAACGTCGCTAGAAAAGATCCAGTCGTTGAAAGCAAACGATTTTAGGCGACGATCGCAAACTGACTTCAACAAAAACATTCTGCTTACAGTACCTGGAATGTTGACGGGTCGATACTGGAGGGTGTCGTAGGACTGGTGCGGCCCTGCTGTGTACATCGGGACTGCGGGCATCGCGGCTGCAGCAGTCCGCTTCAGATTCATGCGGAAGCTGGAAAGAATATTGATTTTTTCTTCAAATTATCGATTTTTAGTTGATTGATCATTGATGAGCTTACAAATTCATAAGCACGTATTTAATTTTTGTAAGGAAAACAATTTCAAAAAACTTATGAATGAATTGTTTATTTTTAAAAACCGGATAACTATACAAACTTGGCATTCTGCTGCACGCGATCGCCAATGCGATCGAGCTCGTCGGTGAAGGTTTCGATGCTCTGAGCCAGTTCGACCCGATTCGCCTCCAGCGTCATCGCGTCCATTGGGCTGAAAAATACAAGTTAAACCAAATAAGAAATATTTGACCACAAATAAATGAGCATTGGTCATTCAAGAATTTAAGACCAATGTCCCGAGAAGAATGCGCTCCGAAGAGCAGCTATTTTAGCGCGAGTTCCCAGGAATAAACACGAAGTGTTGGATGCCATTTCGTCAGGCTGACTCCATCCCCGCCGCCACAAATCGAAATGTGCTGTAGGTAGCAGTGGGCAGATGGGAAGAGGGGTAGTTTTTGCGCGAGGAGGAAAGCGGCGTCCTTGGGATGAGGCAGAATAGAAAAAGTGCCTTGGTCGTAGAGGAGGGAGGGGTGGAGGGGAGGGAGGGGGAGGAGTAGAGGGTGGGGGGGGCGTCGATTTCGTAATTCTCAAGCCCATCTCGCATTGGGTCATCGGCGCATTCCCATCGTTAATAGGATTCCCACAACTATCTTGTGAGGAGAGAGGAATTCCTATGCTCTCTCTCGTCCATCTCGAAGCCATTCACGTTTCCGGGGCAACCACAAATGGCTGGGAAGGGGATTTTAGGATACGGTAGAAATGACTTCCGGATCTGCAGGCGATTTTATGGACAGTGCATGATCCCCCGTATTGTGGGGGGTTAAGAATGCTATTTTGTACCGACGAGGGGTATTTCGTTAAATTTTTCCATTTTGGTGTGTGCTTTAATGCGAGTGCTATCTATGCCTTACCATCCTTTATGGACTGTTTACGGATACCGTAACGTACCCTTCTTCCTTGGTTGCAAAATGGAGAGAGGACGTCAGATCGGCAAGGCGGGCAAACGCGTGACCGGCCGTTAGAAAGATCTGCGCGGACTGAAAAACACCTCGGTTACTGTAGGTCCGCATGACCCATTGAGGGCGGTAAAAAACTATGAATATATGTAGAAGAGTGTGAATAACGAAAAAATATACGATGCCCAGTGAATAATAGCCACAATAGTCGCTAAACTAGGCTGCCTGCATTGAGGCTACAAAAGCGACACACTGGAAAAACGTCAAATGTCTGACTTTTGCCATATTCTCCGCATACAAATGAAGATCGCAACCTCTCATTGAGAGTCTCAACTATATTTTCTCTCTGAGACCATAATTCGGGGTGGCGAGACATGAAAAATGTAGGGGTAAAGGCCGAGAGGGGAGGGGGTGCAAAATGACGCTGGTCCGAGGAGGGAGAGAAGGAGGGAAGGAGAAGGCTGAGCGGGTCACAAGTAACAAGTAAACAACTGCGATGCGGAAGATAACAGCGAACGAAGAGTCATCGGGCGGCATTTGACCAAAGTGTATTTATAAGTCTTCCCTCCTCTCTCTCTCGACTATATTCCTGGTAAACAACATAGGCTCGCATGATTCGTCCTCTTGAATCTATCCAGAGTTGCACAACGCAGGGCAACACGGGACTGGGGGGAAGGGCTCCTCCTCCACCACCCCCAGGTACCGTGGCATGGGAGCCAAGGAGGGACGAGAGAGGGCAAAGGAGACCCAGGCGAGACCAGACAATGGCCCGGCCCCCCTTCTCTCTCTCTCTCCTTCGTTCAGGCTCCGGCACCGCATGGCACGCTGCAGGCACGAGACAAGAGCGGGAGTTCCTAACTTACTCCCTCCTAGGTAGAAAGAAGAAGAAGGGGAACAGGTTTGGAGGCCGACTGACAGATACTGAAAGACGCGACAAATCGCGTGTCGTGCCCCCATCGTTTCAAACGGCCATGAGCCGCGGCTCGCGAGGGGGGGGAGGGGGGGGGGTAGAAGATGATGAAAGAGGGAGTAGATGTAAGCCTAATTCGAGCCTCGCGCGGCCG
>JACMIG010000016.1:31510-49954 GCA_014805385.1 Levipalatum texanum
CCCCACCCCCCCCCCCCCGCCCCCCCCCCCCCCCCCCCCCCCCCCCCCCCCCCCCCGCCGGCCCGCCCCCCCCCCGCCCCCCCCCCAAGAGGAGGAAAGAGGGAGTAGATGTAAGGCTAATTCGAGCCTCGCGCGGCCGGAAGAAACGTCCCCTCTGACACAAACATCGGGCGCTTAGGAAACTCTGCAGAGAATCCGAGAGAGGGGGCAAGTTTTTACTCCCCCTCCCAACTCAGCGAGAACCTCTGCCCACTTTATGCGTAGTCATTTGGCGCGGAGGTTTAGAGGTGGTCAGATGGAGGGAAAGACGAAAACAGCAGAGGCTGCGTCTGTTCTCTCGTTGCACGCCCTCCCACTCGCCTCCCGCCGTGCCATCCCACGCAACTATGCTTCACGGCCAGGACAACAACGTCGACGGTCCATGGAAGCTGAGAACAGAGCAAATCACGAGAAAAGAAGGACGGATAAATTGCCAATTGAATCATTTTTGCACCGCGATTTCTGCAGTGACTTCTGTAGAGTAGATAAACGCTGCACGCCCGGACAACACGGACAATATGCTAGTTCCACCTGAAGCAAAATACGACCCCTCCAGGAAGGAATGCAATCACCCCTAGCGCGAAATGTAACCCCTCCATAAGAAATTAAAATCTATTCTCTGCTTCGATGAACCGTCGACGAAGTTGACGGTTCATCGAAGGGCGCGAATCACTGCGCAAGAGGAAGAGCAAGTATCGAATCAATGGAAAGAAATGTTAGAGAAAAAAGCATAAACGCAATCACCTTTGTATCGCTATATCTGCATTGGCAGTAGTGCCCATTTATAATGTTTTATTTTAACGTCGAAGCACTATTCATTCGAGCTTATTTAATGCTCGAAATATAAAATTTCGACGAAATGAGCTATGCCCAACCGTGAGTCGCAGTTTCAGAAGGAATGAGGAAACCATACTTGAGCCGCAGTCGATGAGGTAGGCTTCTTTCGTAAGTCGGCCATTTGGGGGTGTAGCTAAACCTTATTCCCCTGCAAATATAAAGAGAGTAAGGAGAATTCATGAGCAATAAAATGCAACAAATTGAAATTAAGGTGTGTACAGCGTGGTGGCTTTACGAAAATCGGTGATAATTTCAGAATTTGTCTGAACATGAATCCCAGTGCGTCGAACATGAACGAGTTCATTTCAACCAGTAAAATCACAATAAAAATTAATTCGAGGAACCGGGGTAGCAGATCCGTAAATTTTGTTCATTAGAGCACAAGACCGCGACCGTGAAAAATCCGTGGCTTTGGATAATCTATTCGACGGATGTAGACAAAACCATCTTCAATCAGGAGGCCGGTATGTAGTAGATCACTGAATCCGTTTGGCTACGGTATTTTGAGCATACGGCTAAAAAATTTTATCGACATTTCCGGCGAATTTTATATTTATACTTTTACAGCGCATTTTAATTAAGATCTAGTCAATTTTCTTTTGCAGCGGACGTTCGAGGAACGTTGACCAAGAAGTGTCTGAACGTGCTGAACTAATGGACACCCTCTTGGATCGGCTCAAAAAGAATGGTATTTTTCTATTATTTATTTTGTACAAAAGCAAAACATAAACAACGTGTTGTCCATGGAAATGATTCAATCTAGGCGAAAGTCTTCAACAACATCAACTCGAGGGACTGGACGCCATGTGGAATTGGCATCTCGAGGTCTTCATTTTCATGTTTTACGTTCCCCGATGATTTTCTCCAGGAAATTCAATTCGACCGTGATCATTATAGAAACGCGGAGGCATCGTTGCCGACGAGATGGGACTAGGAAAGACGTGTACAACAGTCGTCCATCTATGGCGACTGCGAAAAGCAGGGAAAGGCGGCCCTTACATTGTCCTCTGCCCGCTCTCGGTCGTCGATCACTGGGTCAAGGAGATTAAACGGTATGAATTAACTATTGTACGGTAGAAATCCACCTTCAGATTCTCGTGTGGTGCCTTGAAGCCAATTTCGTGTCTCGGAAGGAAAAACGAGAGGTGAGCTTATATTGACGTTCCCTTATCGTTATTAATTAAGCCAAATAACAAGAAGGAAGGAGACAATACAATTTCAGGCATGTGATGTTGAATCAAATGATGAATGAAGGCACAAAGCAAAATGAAGTTCTCGTCATTCCCTACCATGTAAGCATCTCAACTTTACGACACACCCTCTCGTGGAGAGGAGGCTCACACCCGATGTAGTATAGCGTCGGGAGCGAAAACAAATTTGTCACAAATTAAGACCAAATTTCAGATGTTCGTATTCGACATCGGCATCTTTCACAGATTCATGTCCCGATGCCCTCCCACTCACGTCGTCGCCGACGAAGCCCATGTCATGAAAAACAACACTGCCGTAACCACGCAGCGTGCAAAGGAGGTGCCATCTAATTAATTATTATATATTCTTGCAAGAAAATACCGCATTTTTGCTCCCAGGTCGACGCGACTTTTATCCTCCTGACGGGTACTCCGATCCAGAACAATATCGCGGAATTGTACTCACTTCTCTCGTTCTGCGACGAATCCAAATTCCCGCTCAAGAAGCTTAACGATTTCGTGGAGACTTACAAAGATGAGAAAAAAGGTTCCCATTCTAATTTTATCGATTGATCATTTTATTTTAGTTGACGAATTGAAGGAGATCATCAAGAAATTCAGCATCCGACGGAAGAAGGAAGTTGTTTGCAAGACAGTTCCGTCCATGGAGCAGGTTTTATCAACTGATTTCTATGCTTTGACTAAATGTCATCCTGGAGTTCAAAACTAGTCGATAACCATAGGGTCTTCTGGCAACAAAACAACCAAACATAATCCTCATACACTGAATTCTACTGTTCCTCCCATTTATACATTAAATATTGTGATTAGGCCCCGAAATATGGTCGAGATTCAGGTCGTATTTTATCATGGTCTCACCGCCAAGCAGAAACAGCTCTACATCAACATTCTCATCAGGAATCGGGGTGCGTGTCTTTTTTATTATTCATTTTCTAAATCCTCATCCCTTTCATACTTGAATTTTTTTAGAAGGCATCTCGAAGAGCCCCGTTTCGCTGACATGCCAACTAATGCATCTGCGCAAGGCCGTTTCACACCCCTATCTCTTCCGAGGTAACCAATTAGTATATATTTGTAAAAAATTAAATTCCGATATATTTTAAGGTCAAGAACCGGAGCCTTTCACTGAGGGCGAGCACGTCGCGGAGGCTTCGGAGAAGTTCAGGGTTAGTTTGAGTTTGATCCTATTGATACATCGATCGATTGTAGGTTCTGGAACGCCTCCTTTCGTATCTACGTCGCAAGAAGCATAGGGTACTGCTATTCTCCCAGTTCACCAAGGTCCTCAACATCCTCGAGGACTATCTCATCTACAAAGGTGACGGACTCTGGGCGAAAATAAGTATACTTTTTATAACCAAGACAATAATTTTCTGCCTATCGACTCCCCCCCCCCTCCCCCTCAAAAATAAAATTCAACAATTCTTTTTTGCTCATGGCGAAAGTCTCTTCGAGACCTACCGTGCCCCTTTGGGTACTCGGAGCACCCGAGATATATACCATGAATATTTTTTTTGTCCGGTACCGAATCTCTTCTTAAAAAAGTTTTACCCCACACGTTTTAGATTGGACTTACGAGCGCCTGGGTGGCGATACACCAGCAGCCGAACGGTTCGCATCCATTCGGAAATTTCAGGCAAGTCGCGGATAATATTGGAAATTTTATTAATTCGTGAGGTCATAATATATTACAAGGCGTAATTTCATAATTCTTGACTCCACATTATGTATACACTTGGTTTCCGATTGTTCACAATGTTGCAAGCAACAGGTCCGACCGATGCGGTGATCGAAAAGATTTAGACCATAGTATGGTATTATTCACGAGGTCGAAAATTGTAGGAGGGTAACGTGGACTTCTTCCTCATCTCGACGAGGGCTGGTGGAGTGGGGCTGACGCTGACGAGTGCTGATACGGTATGTCGCAAGTTTGACTTATAGTGAAATATATTTAATTTTAAAAAATCAGGTTATCTTCCTCGATAGCGACTGGAATCCACAGAACGATCTACAGGCGATGGCACGCTGCCATCGGATCGGACAGGACAAGTAATTTATTTTTATTCACCCATTTTCGTGGGGACGTAGTGAGAGGCAGGTACAATACACCCGCCGAAAGAGTGATGATGCGGGGGTCGGCTCAGGGGGACGGACGGCTTTGAATCTTGGACACGGGCGAGATTGAAGGGAACATTAAAATA
The DNA here is from genome assembly GCA_014805385.1 of Levipalatum texanum. Lineage (NCBI taxonomy): Eukaryota > Metazoa > Nematoda > Chromadorea > Rhabditida > Diplogasteridae > Levipalatum > Levipalatum texanum. Next base: position 35,799 of record JACMIG010000016.1, read on the forward strand.
ATTATATTAATCAGCGAAATAATATTTTATAATAAGTTCATCCCACTATTCCAGGCCAGTTCGCGTCATTCGCCTGATTGCCCGCTACACGGTGGAGCAGCTCATCCACGTGCGCGCTCGATCAAAGCTCCGCCTCACTGATCAGCTCACGGAGGAAACGAGTTCGATTTTATATTCTAATAAACTTTTACCCTATTTTAGATTTTATCCTATATCCATAGGCAATACAAATCAATATTAGACTATATAAATTACTCAAAAACCTCGATGCTTCAGGCGCAAAACCCCTCGCAGCCGACATAGCTCACATGATCGGCCACGGATTAGCCAGGCTAAAGGATGACGTCATCGAGAACGATCGATTGGTTTGAGCACAAAATATAAAGGTAATTAGAATTATCGATCTGCAGACGGACGAACAGCTGGAACGCGTGATCGGCGAAACAAAGGATGGCCGCTGGTTGGCCGTGAGCAAGAATATGGAGGAAGACGAGGAGAAGGAACAGGTGAGCGGAATGGACAAAAGGCCAAATGCAAACGTAGACGAAAAATATATATCGATATCTTTAGTTTTGTCGTATCCTTCGTTGTGATCATTCGGAGCTGTAATTTTAGAGTTTGTCACACTACAGAAATTATCAATTCTAACAGTTCTTCTACAGGCAATCTTCCTGGGCGACGTGGACGAGGACGTCGGAGATGACGTGGACGAAAATGAATACTTGTACTTTTTGGGTTCGTTCCCCAATCCTCCTCCTTCCAATCTTTCTCGTCCACCCCGGGTATCGCCCATGGACTTCCTTTCCGCTCCCTTCCTTTTTCCCCTCTCCTACCATCCTACTCCCTCTCATCCTAGCGGGCTCCCTCTGCAGGCAAGCGCTACCGCATGGACAAGCGCGACCAGGAAGCCATGGAAGAAGCCGTGAAGGGAGTGCTGGGGACGCGGACCGTCAAGGTAATGATCGATATAAAATGAAAATAATAACGAAAAATCGAACGGTTTAAATTTCTACGGAATTTTTCAGCTTTCCGCAGAAGAACGCGAAGCTGCGGAGCAAGAGGCGAAGAAGAAGAGGAGGGAAGCGGCGCTGAAGTCCTTGGCCGCGACCATGGAATGGGAGGAGGAGATGGAGTGGGAGGCCGCCGGATGACTGCGTGCAACAGATTCATTCGGAATCTAGGAAAATTATTCGATATTTGATGTATTGAGTTTCTTAGACTACGGTTAACACTAAACACGAGGTTTGTTATTTCTCATATTTTTCATTGTACGATCTTTAACCACCTTCTTAGTAGTTTATATGCTGTAGCATTATAAAAGTTACTGTAACTGAGTACCGATCTCTTACAGTCAATCAGCATCCCTACCCTTGTTCCACCCGGATTTCCTTGGACTGTCGTTCCTCGATAGCTTTCACAGCGAACGACCCTTCCACTCTATGGAATCCAAATTGGCAAGGACTACAGGCCGCTTGTTCGGGCCAACTCCACACGAAAGTCAATAAAAAGAAAGAAACGGTCCAGTGGGAGAATCCCCCCAGTGGGCGATCTTGAAGGCGCTGCTTCGTCGCGGCGTGCCACTGAATGATTCATCAACATTATCCAAAAAGCCCTTTGCGGAACACTTACAAAAATGCAGAAAGTCGGTTAATTGGAAGTACTGGAACAATTCGAACCTCGTTTCGTCCCTTTTAGCAATAGCAGTTGTCGCTGTTTTGCGGTGTCATGGGTTCCCGACAACATTTTAGAACGATTCTTCCAAGAAGAAGAGCAGAGAAGGAACGAATTCGAGCCGTCACGGAGATTAATTATGTGTTAGACACTCGCATGCCATTCACTACCTTCAGGACCATCTATCACCTCTTCGCCCACATCTATGTATTGCGGTTTCAGATAGAATACTAAATCTCTTCATTTCAATTATCTGAAAGCCCTCTTTTAGAACCGCAGGTCCTGGCACCTGGCCGTGAAAAATACCGCGGAGCTAATCATCTATTACACGGATGTAGACACAAGTATCTACAAGCAAGTTTCCCGCGGTTTTGAATCCAGTTGTGCTGTTTGTTGATCGAAAACGGCTTATTCCCGTTAAAAATCTGTTTAGCCGGTCTGTTTTTATTCCCATTGACCCTTTCACACTAATTTCCGTTATCTTCTTTGCCCCCCTTGCTCAACGTGGACCTCCACAAAGCGCCCCACGCGTGGGGGCATTTTGCCGGTGCCCCACTATCGCGGCGACTAAACGCGGGAGAACGTGTGCGAGAATTGCTTTGCAGTGAGTCACTAGTGGCGGGGCGGGGTCGCCAGGCACCACCAGACCCTCCAGGAACATGGATCGAAAGGTGCCTGAACCGATGGACGCCCTCTTGGAGGAACTCGAAGAAAAAGGTACTTTTTCCATATATTTTTATTTTGTAAAGAAGCTAAACATAAACAACGTAATTATTCGTGAAACGATTTAATCTAGGCGAGCATCTTCAACAACACCAACTCGAGGGACTGGCAGCCATGTGGGATTGGCAGCTCGAGGTCATCCTTTACATACGTTCACCAATGATTTTCTATTTATCCTAAAGCGCTTCCGCACGACTCCAGAGAAAAAAATAAAGTTCGAAAACTATGATTATAGAGACGCGGAGGCATCGTGGCTGATGAGATGGGATTGGGAAAGACGTGCACAACAGTCGTCCATCTCTGGCGGTTGCGAAAAGTAGGACTGTGCTATTATATAAAGTCAATAAAAGAATCAATAATTAAAATTCCGAAATATATTTAGACTGGAAAAGGTGGCCCGTATCTTGTTCTCTGCCCGCTCTCGGTCGTCAATCATTGGGTCAAGGAGATTAGCAGGTTCGAGTTTACGATTGGGCAGCAAAAATCTACTTTCAGATTCTCGTGTGGTGCCTTGAAGCCAATCGCGTGCATTGGAATGCAAGAAGAGCGGTGAGCTTAAATCTGATTTTCCGTTATCATCATTAAAACATTTTTTCAATACTACAGTAGAAAAAGAGCACATTTTAAATCAATTTGTTCAGACATGCGATGCTGGAGCGGAAAAGGAAGGAGCGCATGCAGCCGAATGAAGTTCTCATCGTTCCATACCATGTAAGATTCTCTTTTTCTGGCACGATGTCGGAGCGAATATAAAATCGATTTCATACGAACTGAGATAAATTGCAGCTTTTCACAAACGACGCGGACCTCTTCCTCAGATTCATTGATCGCTGTCCTCCCACTCACATCGTTGCCGACGAGGCTCACGTTATGAAGAACGACAAGGCACAAATCACCCTGAATGTCAAGCAGGTGCGATTGAATCTATTTTCCTTTATATATTCTAGAGAATTACCGTTTCATTATTTTATACGTTCTTCAAAAAAATACACTTTGGATTCCAGGTCGACGCGACATTCATCCTCCTGACGGGTACTCCGATCCAGAACAATATTGGGGAGCTCTACACGCTTCTCTCCTTCTGTGACAACTCCAGATTCCCGCTCGAGGAAACCAAAGATTTCGTGGAGACTCACAAGGGCGATAGAAAAGGTATCGATCGAACATTATTGATTTAATATTTTTATTGCAGTGAACGAATTGAAGGAGATCCTCAAGAAATTCAGCATCCGTAGGAAGAAGGAACTAGTTTGCAAGGCGCTGCCTCCCATGGAAGAGGTTTGTTTTTTACCTGATTTTGGGGAGTAGTCGACTTCTCGAATTTAGGTCGTATTTTATCACGGCCTCACCACAAAGCAGAAGCAGCTCTACGTCAACATTCTGATCAAAAATCGAGGTGGGGATTTTTTTTTTATTGATTTCTCATATCGTAATTATAACTCTTATTAGAAGCCATATCGACTCGACCTGACTTATCGCTGTTATCACAAGTGATGCATCTGCGCAAGGCCGTCTCGCATCCCTATCTGTTTCCAGGTAATTAAAATCGTTTAATTAAACAAAATATCGATTGATTTTCAGGCCAGGAACCAGAGCCCTTCACCGAGGGCGAGCACATTGTGGAGGCTTCCGAGAAGCTCAGGGTCGATTTGTTCTCGATAATATTGATTTATCGATCGATTACAGGTCCTGGACAGTCTTCTGTCGTATCTCCGTCGCAATAATCACCGCGTCTTGCTCTTCTCCCAGTTCACGTCGGCCCTCGACATCATTCAGGACTACCTCAACTACAGAAGTGAGGGAATTTGGAGGAAACTTATTTTTAAAAAATGTCTCGTGGTCAGATTGGACTTACGAGCGTCTGGATGGTTCGGCTCGCGCGGAGGAACGATTTGCGTCCATTCAGAATTTCCAGGTAGATCGCTCGCCTTATTGGCAACCTATAAAAATTTTAATCGTGACATCATCGCTCGAATGGTTCCTATCGACGGTGTTGACACAAATGTGGGGGGGGGCGGGCGGGCGGGGGGGGGGCGGGGGGGGCGGGGGGGGGGGGGGGGGGGGGGGGGGGGGGGAGAGAATNNNTTGGGCCCAAATAATTTATACTGCTTTCTCCCGCCCCTTTTTTTCTCAAAAAAAAAATTTTAATTTTTACCAAAACTCCTCATTTGTTTTTATCCCCGGGGTTTTCAAAAAATTACCCCCCCCCCCCCCCCCCGTCAAGGGGTCCGGCTGAACGGCCTTTTCAAAATTCGTGGTGACGGCAACAATTGTAGAAGGACAAAGTGGACATCTTCCTCCTCTCAACGAAGGCCGGCGGGGTCGGGCTGACACTGACGAGTGCTGATACGGTAAGTCGGAATCTTTTAAAATGTTTAGAATTATTCAAAGCTTTGTTATGCATATTCCAGGTCATCTTCCTTGACAACGACTGGAATCCACAGAATGACCTGCAGGCCATGGCTCGTTGTCATAGAATCGGACAAGAGAAGTCTGTTCTCTCCGGCATATCTGGAATAATAAACTGCTTGCAACGAATCAATAATAATAATTAGTGAAAAAGGTAGTGCTATGCAGTTCATTGCAGGCCCGTCCGCGTCATTCGCCTGATTGCCCGCTACACGGTGGAGCAGCTCATTCACGTGCGCGCTCGATCAAAGCTCCGCCTCACCGATCAGCTCACGGAGGAAACGAGTTCGATTTTACAATCGATGTTTTAGACCCTAAAATCAATATTATAGTTTTTAATTGCTTTATAATGCGAGGGTCCAGGCGCGAAGCCCCTCGCGGCCGACATCTCTCGCATGCTCGAGCACGGCCTCGCCAAGCTGAAGGAGGACGTCATCGAGAACGATCGATTGGTGCGCCCGAATTATCGATTGAATTCCAATCATCGATCTGCAGACGGACGAACAGCTGGAACGCGTGATCGGCGAAACAAAGGATGGCCGTTGGTTGGCCGTGAACAAGAAGGCAGAAGAGGACGAGGAGAAGGAAAAGGTGGGCAGTATGATCAGAAGCGAAAGTTTTTATTTGAGATTAGGTTATAATACCGTAATACTTTATTGGGACGGTATCCTTCAGGCAGTCTTCCTCGGTGATGTGGACGAAGCTGTCGGCGATGACGTGGACGAGAATGACTACTTCTTCTTCGAGGGTTCGTTCCCTCTCACCCCTTTTCTTTCCCCACTTCTCACGCTTACTAACCTCGTTTCCCTTCACTATAATGTACTTCTTTCTTCAGAAGTTGTTCCCCCCATATTCATAATGTAACATTTTATAGGCAAGCGCTACCGCGTCGACAACCGCGACAAGAAGGCCATCGATGCAGTCATGGGAGAGCAGGGGAAAAAGCCGGCGAAGGTATTAATTTGAAATTTTTTTAAATAATAGATTATTAGAAAATTGATAATAATTTGAGATATTTCCAGATGCTATCACGAGCAGAGCGCGAAGCGATGGAACGCGCCCGTGAAGAGGCGAGGGAGCGGAGGAAAGAATCGGCGGTGAAGGCCAAGGCGAAGAAGTGGGAGGCCGCCGGATACGAGTCCCTCAACGTCGCCCTTCCCGAGGAAGATTCGGCCGACGAGAATGAGGAGGTACGAGATCAACAATTCAAAAACAAATTAGAAAAGAGGCTCGTTGTTTTCGCTGTAGCTTAACGGATAATACTTTCTCGGCTAAAATTAAAGCATTATTACTCTGGACAGGTCAACACTTGGTATCCTCTGGGTAGGTGCCGAGCTGGGAAAAAATATCGTTTCAAAATAATGTTTTCAAAAAGATATTTCCAGCCCGCGAACGACGGCGACGAAGGAGCGGAGATGCGCTTCGTGACGGGTGATCTCACGCGTCCGCAGGCACGCGGAGCCGTCGTCGTTGTGCATGCCGTCGATGACAGCGGTGAGGTTTATCGATTTACCTATTAGCGATCTATTGATTAGCCAAATATTGATTGATGCAGGTACTTTCGGAAGCGGCGGCATCTTCACCGCCCTCGCATCCATTTCGCCCGCCATTGCGGATGCGTACGAGAGCGCTGGAGAGATGGGAGACCTCGCGGTGAGCTGTGATCCTTGTGCTACTATCTGTTTTTTTTATTTGTTTACCAGGATTAGTTTGCTGCAAATAATCAGATTGCATCATATTTTCCTGTCATAAAAATGCGGGAGAGGTATAAAATATACCGTATAAGCTCATGAATGACAGAAATGTGTTCATCTCCACAACTTTGCTATTACAGCGTGGCGATGCTCACATTATCCCGGTGCCCGGGATGAGCACGAGCGAAGAAGATGACGTCATGGGCAATGACGAAGAGGAAGGAGATGGGACGAGGAAGTGGTCGCGCTACGACGTCGCCCTCGTTGTTGCACAGAGAATGCGGAAGAGAAGTGAATCGATAATATTTGGGGGGAAGCAATCGATAATCAACACGAAATTACGCAGTTTCTACAATCTACTTGACGGATAGTGGGTTAATTTTGTTCTAGAAAAGGGAGATAATTGATTCGAGAAAATTTAATACATTTGTTTCTACTCCCTTGGCGAAATGGGGCTTAGCATGTTCTGGAAGGTTCCCCTAAAGGAAGATTCTAGATGAACTGGACCTCTCGTCGCTCGCGAAAGGCCTCCGTCGGGTGGCCGCACATGCTCGTGTACACGGTGCCAGTGTTCACCTCGCTCGCATGGCACACGGAGTCACGAATGTTTCGTGGTACGCGTGTTTTTTTTTCTATTTGGCTGTTCTACCGATCACCAGTCATTTCTTTATTCTACCCAACTCCAACCACTTATTACTGCAGGTACGCGGTCGAGAAGACGTTGAAGAAGGAGTTGGCCCTGCACGGAATCCCCGTCTACGTGTACTATCGCCCGAAAGCGCACGGAGGCACCGGTAATTTTGTACGTCAGCAACGACTGGCTCAAATCGAGTGTTCCAGGAGCCCCTGCCCCGGGACGGAGATCAAGAGAACAGAAAGCAACCTCGGTATGGAATCGGAAAAAGACTAGGACTCCGGCAGTAACTGTCGATGACTCTGATGGTTAGTTTTTTTTCTATTATTGTTTTGAAATAACGGGATTCAAGTAATAAGTTCGGTGCAGTAAACTTACCCTGCTTGCGAAGTGCTCTCGCGCACGCAAGAAGTGCACTTTACAGATAGTGGAAGTTTACTTCACCGCACTTTCTTGCACCCCCGTTTTATCATCCGATATGATAAACACAGTAGCGGGGTTTAGATCTTTTATTTATGTCGGTTGTGATCGGCGATATAAAATGCGTTTTATAGACGAGGAAGAAGTCGAAGATAGGACCGAGGAAGCAATGAAAGAAAGCTCGGTGTGGAATCGGAAAAGGACTTGGACTCCGGCAGTAACTGACGATGACTTCATCGCAGATGGTTCGGTACCTCTATTATTGTTTGTGAATTAACGGGGGTTCAAAATAAATAGCTCGGTCTAGTAAGCTTCCCCAGATTGTAAAGCGCACTCATGCACGCAAGAAGATCACGTTAGAGACCCCTTATTGTCAGCTAACAGTAAGGTAAACGCAGTACCGGTGTTTACATCCTCTTCACTGTATTATCTCGGTTGATACCGGGATATAAAATGGTATTGCAGACAAGGAAGAAGTCGAAGATAGGACCGAGGAGGGTGGCAGTATGAAGGACGAGTTGAAATGGCTCCTGGAAAACAAGAGGCGGATGGAGAAGGACGATGACGAGAACATCAAGCCAAGCTCCTCGAAGAAAAGGGTCTGAATAATATCATTATTTTTAATCATTAAGAAATATAATATATTTAAGTAGAAGTAGGAAAACGGGGAGCCATTTCAGTCCGTTCTCATGAGGAGTCGGGATGACGAGTTCGAAGATGTGCGTGCGAAGCGGGCGAAAAGCAAGCCCGACAGCGATGATGATGAGCCCGTAAACCGAAGGGTCTCGAAGAAAAAGGTATGGCAAATATTATTATTGAGTTTTATTAGGCAAGATATTAGACGGAAAACGAGGGTTAATTTTAGTCTCCTCCCATGATGACTCTCGACGACGACGAGATGGAAGACGTAACGGAGAGCGGTAACGAGAGAGGCAACAAGCATCGGTCCTCGAGGAAAAAGGTCTGAATATTATTTTCTAACAATTAGAAGAGAGATAACGCAAATCGATAAACAGCTCTCGATGACAGCCCGAGGCTCATGTTTTTCGTTATCTTTCCTTTCCGAAAAAAATTGTTTATTTGTCCAGGGATACAGTAGGAATACAAAGTGCCATTTCAGTCTCCTCCCATGCTTACTCTCGATGATAATGATGATGATGACGACGACGAGATCGAAGACGTGACGCCGGTGAAACGCTGCAAGCCCCTTCTTCCACCGCCCCCAGTACCCGTCCTCGGCCACATCTTTGTCGGAGCTGAATTCTTCCTATCGACCGGGGCGTGCTACCTCAGGTTTAATTGCCTATATTTTTCTTAAAATCGTACTTCCCAGACGCCGGATCCTGGAGCAGGGAGGCAGGGTTACGGTATCGCACATGGATCTCTATGACGTCACTCACGCCGTCATCGCACCCGAGGATAGGGAAGAGGAGGTCGAACACCGCTGCCCTCAAGGGATCCTATTATCGAATTGCAGGCGATCAAGCTGGTGATCACGCTGCTTCCGCTAACTACGATCATGTGCGGAGCCGATTTTGTGGCCGACTCTATTAAGGCCGGAAGACTTCTTTAACTCGTTCACGGTCTTACAATTAGGTATCTTTTATTTATTTATTCTGTAAAAATGCTCGCAATGCTCACTATTTCATTTCATTGTTTGTTTGCACCACGATCTCGACTTTTGTTTTATAAGGGATTCACACAATATCAGGCTGGTCATATTACATTCCGCGTGTCTGTTACATTGGTTTTCTTATAAAGATATTTGCTCATGACGTCACAACATCGGACACCCGAAGAAACGGAAATTGAAGGACTAAGTATTGATCGAAACATGTAAAAGTGTATGCGTAGATGTGTGCACACACCTGGGAAGTGTGTGGTTTGAATCGCAAACTGACTCCGACAAAAGTAATTGATTTTGAATTTCATTGATTTTTATGTTGGGTTTTTTTCGTGAATATTTATCCAGTATAACTGGTAATTGCTCAGGAACTCGAACCGTGATGGGTAACGGACGGAGTAAGCGGATGGAGGAAGCTCGAAAAGGTGCTCCACCATCCCCAATTTTCACGATGAATTATAGGATTTGTTACGAGTTTTACGTCACTTCTAGAAGAGCACGAAGCGCTGATTGTCGAGCTTAATAAAGTGCGAGGCCAGAGAGATTTGCTGCAGAAGGAGAGCGATGCCGCCAAAGTGATTCCTTTTGAAGTTCTATCATTGAACATGTCTCACAGAGGGATGCTGATCGCATTCGCTCTGTGAGAAGCGCTCTTACAAAGGATAGGGACAGACTTCGCTTCGAGACGGTTTCCTTGAAGATGTGCTCGGATCACCTTCGCGAGCGGCTCAATTCAGTCCTCGAAGAGAGGGATGCCAGGCGGTGCTGCTGCGTCTTGCGTGAGCAGATTGCCAGGTACTCCTAGTAACTTTTTATTTGTTTATGTGAGATTGGCTTAGGTAAAAATAGCATCAAGCATGCTTGTGCCAATTCTCGGGATGCATTAGTGATACCTCCATTTTCTGGTATTATTAGCTCTGGTATTATCCTCAGGATTTCTTGGTGATCCCTTTTATAGTATTATTTACCACCCCTCTATTATTATACTCTTCTTACAGATATTTTCGGAATGCTATGACAATTTGCAGCAATGAAGAAACGATCGAACGCCTTACATCGGGGCGCGAAACTACCACGCTCGCAGCATCTCCATATCCTTTTGCGTCTATTCAGGAGCTGCCTGATACTAGGTGAGATCGATGGTCTCACTTATATTCTGACAACTTACATTTATACTAAGATCATTTCACTTTTACTCGTCTAGCAATCTTTGTTCTATACATTATTATCCATTGTTAAGCCTAGAGCTTTGTACATAATTTCGTGTCTCACTGTTTCAAGTTATCCTTGTGCTTCATCGAAGGATTCGTTTTCTGAAATGTATTCACAGGATTTGTTGTTGTTGTTGTTACAGTTTTCGTTGCTGTTTTTAACTTTGAAGTAAATAAAAAATGAAGCATTCTGGTTGTTCCTGATCGAACAGTTATTGCATCTACTTGCATACCTGTCGAATTCCGGTTCTTATTTATGTGTGATTTTTTTATGTGACCATACAATCTCCGGTCAGAAGCCTCCTTTCGAATGGGAAACGAACAATCGGTGCGTGCTGAAGGGGAGAGGCTGCGTGCTGAAGGGGAGAGGTTGCGACACGAGAGGGACAAGGCCAGAGGAAAGTATGGCTGGGCCAAGGGCGAGATGAATCGCTTCCGCGTCGAGAAGGAAGAAGCCTACGGCAAAGCCGCATTTCTGAGTGAAGAAAAAGACGCCCTAAAGGCCGAAACGGAACGAGTCCGAGGTCAGAATGATATTTACATCTAATAAAAGGGGCTGCCGCAAAAAAGTGGTCAGTGATTTGTCATTCCCTCATTTCACTGGAATGCATATGTAAATACACGAGAACAAAGCTAGGATGCATTCCGCAAAAGTAGTGCATCCTCAAAAACTTTGGAAATCAATGAATAAATTGATTTGGTTTCTTGTCTATTAGGTGATTCGTGTTTTGGCACCTTCTAGAACATTCCACAAGCTTAGCTTACAAGGGAACCTTTCGCGCTCGTGGTGGCCGATCAAGGCAAGCTATGGCGCATTTGAAAGCTCTCGTCGAGTGTAACAAAATGGGGCACTTTCCAACTGCATCGGGCACAACCATTTTGAGAACGATCGATTCCTAATTTCAGCTGAAATTGCACACAGTGAGCGGACGGGAGACACTGCGTCCATATCAACACCGTTTATTTCCTCTGACACCATGTCCTGGTGGCCGAGTGGATAAGAGATCTGCCCGCCGCACCCACCCTTTTGGTTCATCGAGAGTTCGACTCCTTACTTTGAAATTATTTTTGTTTTTTTCAAAAAGTTAGAAAATCCACGATTCCGTGTCGTTTACTGATCATGGACTATCACTCTTTGAGAAAAGCAAAAATAATTTCAATGTATGGAGTCGAACCCTCGATGACCCAAAAGGGTGGGTGCGGCGGGAGGATCTCTTATCCACTCGGCCACCAGGACATGGCGTCAGAGGAAATAAACGTGTTGATATGGACGCAGTGTCTCCTGTCCGCTCACTGTGTGCAATTTCAGCTGAAATTAGGAATCGATCGTTCTCAAAATGGTTGTGCCCGTTGCAGCTGGAAAGTGCCCCATTTTGTTACACTCGACAAGAGCTTTCAAATGCGCCATAGCTTGCCTTGATCGACCACCACGAGCGCGAAAGGTTCCCTTGTTAGGTTTAAGGTAAGGCTTAGATCCTGGCACCTTCTAGAACATTCCACAAGCTTAGTTTAGGGTTAGGGTCAGGCTTAGGTCCTGGCAGCTTCTAGAACATTCTACAAGCTTAGCATAGGTCCAGCCAATATCGATTGATGACTTCCACGCCTACCTAGCTCGTAAGAAGACCAGGAAGTATAAGCAAAAGAGTTTGCACGCAGCGGGGTTCGAACCCGGAACCATCCGCTTGGCGGGCGCGCCACATACCACTGCGCCACCGCAACAACTTTCTAATATTGCAAAAAATCAAAATTCTACTCGAGCCAATCTTTTTCTCTCGGTCGACTTAGTATAGAACCGCTCTTACTGTGCCTCCATTCCTAGCCGTTTCTACGGTATGGAAACGCGTGCGAAGGAGAAGAAGTAGAGTTCTTAACGGTTCCAGCTCACTTCAAAAATTCGCCACGGGCGCACCTGTGGGCCAATTTTCATGAAATTTTGGGGATATACTAAAGAATTTACGCTCTTAATTATGCGATATTTTTCAAGTCGTCCCGACAACGCTAAATGCTCGGCACCGGATACCGTGCATTGCATTGGACGTGGGGAAAGGCAAATCAGCGCAGCGCTCCGCGCTGCGCACATTTTTAACTATAACTTCGATGACAGTGTTAAACTTTGACTAAGGCTTTGGTTGTAATCGGTAAATTTGGTTGTGATCGGTACATTCGACAACTGTTTCCGTTCTGTCGCTAGGAACGATAACTGATCTGTTCGGGCAAACTTGATCTGCATCAGTAGGACTACCCGCTATAATTTGATGCGTGATACAATCCTTATCTCCAGGACAGCTGGACGCTCTGCGCGAGAAAGAGCAGAGCCTTCTCAGCGAACGCGATGCACTGACGGATCGCTTCCGCGTTGAGAAGGAAGAAGCCTGCGGCAAAGCCGCATTTCTGAGTGAAGAAAAAGACGCCCTAAAGGCCGAAACGGAACGAGTCCGAGGTCAGAATAATGATATTTACATTTTAATTATAACTTCGATGACAGCGTTGTACTTTGGCTAAGGCTTTGGTTGCAATCGGTAAATTTGGTTGTGATCGGTACATTCTACAACTGTTTCCGTTCTGTCGCTAGGAACAATAACTGATCTGTTGGGGTAAACGTGGTCTGCTAGTCAGAAAGGACAACCCGCAATAATTTGACGAGTGACACGATCCTTATTTCCAGGGCAGCGGGACGCCCTTCGCGAGAAAGAGTAGAGCCTTCGCAGCGAACTTGATGCACAGAAGGTGGAGACGGAGAAGTTGCGCGCCCAGGTCACGGATCCTGAAGGATAGTGAGTGATTTTTCCGTTCTTCGAAATTTGTCTGACGAGATAGGAATGATATGTCATGTTGCAGCACACACGACCTGGAATCAGTCGTAAAGTCCCAGAGGAAGAACATCGACGAGCTCATCGAGGAGCGAAATCGGATGAGTTCCGAGATGGAGCAGAGGTGTGTCGCAGTTTTATTTAGGTGTATATTTTTGATTTTTTTGGCGTTCAATTTTTTCTTCGTCAATTTGACGATGTCAAGTGGACAATTATTTATGAATAGGGTATCTGTTCTTCTGCTATCGCAGTTTACTATCTTACAGAAAGGAAATTCTCGTGCAATTGACTGCGGAGGTTACGGATTCAACAGAGGAGCGCGTCTCGGCTATGAAAGGAACTCCTTCCAGGTCGGATCGCATTTATTATAATTGTTTCGCAAAATGAAAGCAACGCATGAATAATTTTAAAGGATAAAATCTTTAGGAGGAGAGGGATATTCTACGGGAGCAGACGACAAGGGATGAGATTGAGAAAAACGCACTGGAAGGACGCTGTTCGGTACTCAGCGATCAAATCGCTAGGTAATTTTCGAAGTCACTGGCTTTTCCTTCTTCTAAAACTGGTACGGGTCATTTTACTCATTACGGATCTTTTTTTCAGGCAGGAGGAGGCAATTCTTCGATTGACTGCTGAACGCGAAGCTGCGCGCAGTTTCGCCGTTGCCGAATTTGCGGAAAAGATTCGCAGTCTGAATGAGAAGTATGCTCTTCCCTTATCTGTTGTAGTTGCTAGTTTGCAGTACCCACAGTAAATATCGTGGTTCTGTCCATTTAGGATTTCTTTATTTTCTGGCTTCAGGGGGGTTGCATTTTATTCGAACGGAAATGTTTGAATAAGATAATGATAATATATCATATTCAATGGTTATGGCAATATATCTCACAAGGGGGTCCCACCGCCTTCGGAGGTTGGACCCCCAGGTGTTTTAGAGCATTTTACGCTAAAATGAAAAATCTG
>JACMIG010000017.1:0-41780 GCA_014805385.1 Levipalatum texanum
TGATACGGCGAGTACAGACTGTCATTTGCGATGTTTAGCAACTTTGTTATAGGCATCGCAAGCCAAATCGGGATCGCAAACTGATAATACCGTATTCAGCTGCCAATGAGGAGAGATGCCTCTGTTTTCTCTGGCGTCTCTCTTTCTAACTCGAGCGTGCTGGAACGCCGTGCTGGTGTCATATCTGTGAACGCGACGGACATTTCACGAAGGAGTGCCGAACGGAAAGCTGTCTGGAAATTGAGTCAAAAGCAGGCGCGGAAGGATCTAAAGTGGGAGCGTGGGGGAGGAATATAGCAACCTCAGTCGTGTCGTCATCCTCCGAGACCGTGAAACTCCCCGTTTGATTTTTACTTCTAGCCCCTTTCATGGTCGGTTGAATCACACGGGTCATGAAACGGAGCTCGGCGAGGTAGATCAAAAGCGCGCACAGTCCGTCATTGGTCTTATACGGGCGTGGGAATTAGAACGCTCCGGGTTCTTGACAATACCCATGGAAGAGGCCTTCAATAACTAATCGAGCATAGCGGTAGAATTATTTCATTACTGTATCGGAAGCATCACAAGGATATGGGAATACATATAGGGGGAGGAGAAAGTCGGTGGATTAAGAGCAGTGAATAAATAGTCGCCTGACTGAAATTTTCTATGTGCACCCCCCTCCTAGCGCGTCCCAACGACCCAATGTGCACCCCCCTAGATGAAAAAGCACAAAATTTTTCGCTGCGCGGCAGAAGCTCTTACAGTCTGTAAGGGATCTTAAACTGGTCTTTTGCAACACATTTAATTATTAACTGTCATATTGCTCGAAGGCCTCTCGCGCCCTGCCCGATGGTGACGTCGTTGACGAAAGCGAACATCAGAATCGTACTCAGCGCCCTAGATAACCCATGGAAGGACATTTAGATCAACTTTCGTCGAAATCGACTTCGACGTCATCGATGAGGTCGTCGACGACGTCCTCGGGAGACATCGACGACATCACCATCGTGCTCAGCGTCATATACTACCCATGGAAGAACACTTCGCTGAACTCCAACGGCCATCTTGGAACACTGCAAAGCCTCTCCCCCCCTACCCCCTTCCTCCCATGCGCCTGCCCCCTGGGAGCCAAAAAAGTGCAAAATGGCGAAAAACGGCTGGTCGGAACGTAAAGAGCATCATCGATAACCTATAAAAACATGCAACTTGAACCACAAAGTACACGGCATCCACTTGTCTTTTTCGCTTTTGTAATGTGATATCATGTGCGTTTGCCCGCCGATACCGTGCTCCGTAAATGCCCTCGCATAAGCATGAGAATGATTCTCATAAAATTCGGCTGGCGATTTCTTGTAGTATTCAACCGTGCGAATCAAATGCGGTGTTGCTTGAACCATGAATTTGAAAACTAACGAAATCAAATTCACTTTTATACTGGTCAGGAGGTCCCAAAAAACATCCCTGTTTTTTCACCTTTCATGCTTCGCCAGTCCCATATAATTGATCTAAATAAAAAAATCGGCTGGCCAACCCGTATACTAGACACTTGGACGTACCAAACCCTAAAAGGATTTCTCACCACGTGTAACCCTCGCCGAATCAAATCCGTTTTAGTTTGGTCAGGGCGATTTCGACAGGCACGCGCACATGACATCACATTATAAAAGCGAAAAAGACAAGTGGATGCCGTGTACTTTGTGGTTCAAGAGGATGGAATAGGGAAGAAGGGGGAGGATGGGGAATGTGAAGGTATCAGAGGAAATGCTTAAATAATCAATGATGAAGATGAAACACTTTATTCATTTTGCAAAAACGTTTGATGTTTAATCGACGCGAGAAATTTGGAACAATGCATAATGCAATCTCTTTTCTACAGGTGAAAATCCCGCTCTCGAGCGCTCACAATCAGGTTGTAAGTTCGAACATTCCTGTTGAAGAACGAGGGTGGTGTTGCGTTGGAGTAGTCGAACTTGTATAGCCCAGAGTCGTCCGGCGTCAGCTAAAATGTTGTCAGGTACGGAAACCAAATGCGGTAATAAGGCTGATTATGATTCATTCAGCACCACAAGACACGCTATTTCAGATTTGATTGACATTCAATCTAAAACATTATTGTGCTTTCTCTAGGACGAAAAGAAATCAATGCATAGAATAGGACGAACCCTCGAGAGTATGAGGCTGCCATTGTATCTGTCGATGTACGCCCCGATTCCCGTGCTGACCTTTTCTCTCTATAAAGTTGCCTCCAGAACTATCCAGAAAAAGAAATAGTTTGTGCAAGTCATTTTCACGAAAACTTTCATTTTGATAACTTACGCGGCCGAGCCTGATCCTCGTCCACTCTTCACATGATGAGAATACTCGGTAGATGGTGGCGAACACCTTGGACTCTGTCACGAAAGTTGCGCCGAAGAATTCGCACCTGTCAAGATGAGGCATATTCTGACATGAGTGCGATACCTTGGTAGCTCCTGCTCTTCCCCGCTATTCTTGAGGACGCGGGCCCACCAAGTGCGAGTGTTGTTGTACGCAGGGAGCACAGCTCGGCCTCCTTCCTAAATGTATTCTTGTATGATACTCCGGCAAGCAAACAGACCGTCCAACCTGATCGTACAATGGAGCCTTTCTCAAATATACTAAAAATGTGTTTAGCTTCCGTTGATAAGTACTATTCGACTTATCCTAGATTACTTAAAACAACCCCAAGGTGGGAGAGGGCAAGCTGTTTTGCTTACCTCAGCGAGGACGTCAATAGGCGTCTCGTGATTCAGTGTTATCATGTAGTCACCGAAGGCGGCCATTACGAACAGTAGCAGGAACAGCGAGAGGGGAGGTGAATTGCCGGCCATTTCCCTGAAACGAGGATGTTGCCGGCCATTTCCCTGAAACGAGGATGTCATGATGGGAAAGGACAGGAGCGCAAGTTATCGGCCAAGACGAATGCAATGGATGATCTCGCGTTGTAAGGTCGAGGACCTTGGGGCGGACTCCTATCCTTGGGCTAAAGATAAACTTTAAACCAGGCTTCGAGGTCTCTATCGCACTAGGGAAAGAGAGAGTGGGCAATCGAGGATGTTCTGAACGGCAGGGAAGAGCTCCCTCTGCCGTCGTGTCTTCCCTCCTCCTCGCCCAGCAAAAAGTTCTTCTCGAGGCTTCCACACCAACTGTCAGATGAGCACCAGTAGAATGTTTACTGCGAGTCGACTCTTGCACAGTGAAGAGTGAAATTCAGGAGGATGACAGGATAGACGACGAAAGACACTAAATGATAATAACGTTGTTTCAAACACATATCAACCTTTGAGAGAGTCGGTCGGTAGGATTTCAATTACATTTCTTAGTCTAACAATAAGACCGCCCCTTACAATGATCCGTTCTCAAACTTCCTTTGCGTTTCTTCGATGAAAATTGTGTTGTGTCAGCACGCCAGAAATATGAGTTTATCTTCAGTTGATGTGCTGTTTACAATGGTTATGAATGATTTGGTAAAGAAGAGGATTGTAGGATGGAAAAATCATCAAGTACTTTAAGATTGGGACTTGGAGACCACGAGCCTGTATTGTTTTATGCTCTGCTGCGAGGACGTCGGGTGCTTTTGGTACATGAACCAGTAACGACCAGAGTCGGACGGCTTCAGCTGAAACGAATCAATTTTTAAATATTTGATAGTCCTTTTTGGATGAAAACTTCAATGATAAGAAACAAACATTCGGAACAACCAGGTCACCGTTGTCTTTGTCGACATGAGTTCCGTCGAAAAAGTAGTCTACCGTTTCTCTCTGAATGTAAGGTTTAGCACTACGTTTAAACGCAAAATCATAAATGAATTTGCTACATATCGTAAATATATTTCTTTAATTTCCGACTACTCTCTCTTCTTGATAAGAGCAAGTAATTGTTGGCCATTTCCAAAATATTTATCAAAGAACTTACTTCTCCAGTGTACCTGTTGAGCATCGTCCACTTTTCGCACGACCGAAACGCTTGGTCGATGACGTAGAGCACCCAGCTGTCCCGGACGAAATCAGAGAAATTGCACCTTTAAATATGGAGGCGAAGAATCCATTGAATTCATTGTCTCTTACTCAATTTTTCCTCTTTCGCTTCTCTTACTGTGCTCGTTAGCGAAAATTCTATTTTGTATCCTTTCAATCAGTAGAAATGTAAGGATAAAATTTGTATACTACTTGATCACGAATTCCAACCAAAGTACAGAAAACAATTGAGCAATTGACATCTTGTGAGCGCTTAGATATCTGCGGCGGAATTTTCGCCTCGCAGGACGGAAAAAGGAAAGCTTTCTTCTCTTTTAAACTCTTAGGAAGCCTCTGGGATAATTGGTAACATAGACAAGAATACTTATTAGCGGAGTCTGTATTTTGTATTATATGAAAAATGGGCAACCTCTGTAGCGATTGCTCTCCACCTTGTGCCAGGGACCGGAGCCAATCGGTTCGTGTCTCGTTGTACGCAGGAAGAATTACGTAGGTACCTTCCTTAATCAAAGACTAATTTAGCAGGAACTGTCTTACTAAGAACGGTCACTGTTTTTACTCGATTACAGTGGCAGTTTGAGGCACATCTGATTCACCAAATAAAACAACAACGAAATTAGAAGGAAAAACCGAAATATGCAAACGAAGAGAATGTTTGTTACCTCAGCCTGGACTTCAATCGGGGGATCGAAATTGTAGTCGATACACTCAGCGTTCTCGAGAACTGCGACAAAAATTAGGAGCGTTAATATCCCGATAATAGTAGACGATTTTTTCATCGTTTCCTATCTGAAAATGTAAAGGGGACAGCGTGTTGTAATGACATTCGGGACGGAGGCCTATCCTCGGGCTAAAGATAGATGTTAAAATAGGCTTCCAGGCTATCGCACTAACGAAAGAGAGTGGGGAAGAGAGAGAGTCAGAACGGCAGGGAAGAGTTGATATCCCCTTGGCTGCCCTCGAGTCTGCCCTCCTCTTTGCCCTCTTCTCGAGCATTCAGCAGCAACTGTCACATTAGCACCAGCAGAATGTTTATCGAGTCCGGGACAGTGGAGGGCGAGGGCAAGTAGACTGACAGACCCCTGCAGGGTTTTTTGCACTGCAGCCAGAGTCCAAATAATTTATCATGCAATTAGCTAAGCCATTCATCTATTTCTATTTTGAATGCGAGTAATACTAGAATTGTTAGTTATTTCTAATTTTAGTGGCAGAGGAAGGCGGGAAGAAGCTGAAAGAGGGGAACAATGAGGGTGGTATTATCTGCGAATCAAACTCGTCATATTTTTGTACCTAGACGCGAAAAACTCTCCATTGTCTCTACCATGCCAGGCGGAGGGGAAAACCCACGTTTTTACTGGAAAGAGAATAGTCACATACGGAAAGGAATACTCGGTGCGTTTGGATCACCGATAGTAGAGTGGAAGGAAGAGGGAAGAAGGGATAGAGGAGAGGGAAGGAGGGGTAGGAGTTGGGTGGTAGTACGCGGAGGATGGAGAGGGGAGGACTGGAATATTGTTGGAAATGGAGGAGAGAAGGGGGTGAGGGGATGGAGAGAAAGGTAGGGAGAATCGCCAGGTTCATCCGAGTCACAATGGAGTTATGTACCTCCTATGTCCGTTCTCCTTCTCCATGACACATGAGTTTTGCCTTGCTTTTCGCGAACAAAACTCAAAAAATCCCTTCTGAAGCAGGAATCGCTTTATTCACAATTTTAATACAGGTATTCGTCTCTCGATCGTGGTCGAATCGTCAAATTGTATGTTCTGCCACTTTTATGGAAAAGTGTAGGAGTCGTTGTGTAGTACAGTCCGGAATCTTCAGGCGAGAGCTAAAAACAAACCATTGTAATGTATGAAACCAATCCGACGGAAACTGTGATTATGCTAGCTTAACCTCAGCAGGCATGCTATTTCAAATAAATTGTGCCCTAGGGCCGACTGAAAGAAATTATTGAAGCAATACGAACCTTCGATAGGATGAGGCTGCCGTTGTGCCTGTCGATGTAAGCACCGACACCAGTGTCGACTTTCACTCTCTACAATAAATCCATTAGAACAAGCAAGAATAGTAAATAATTTGCGCAATTAATTGTCTGGACTTTTAGTTCATCAATTTTTAATAACGATGACTTACGTGACCGAGCCTGATCCTCGTCCATTGTTCGCATGAAGAAAAAAGGCGGAAGATGACCGCGAACGCCTTGATCTCTCGTATAAAATCTGCTCCAAAGAACTCGCACCTGTGAAGATGAGGCATATTTTGACATGAGTGCGATACCTGGGCAGTTCCTGCTCCTCCCCGCCATTCAGCATGCGGACCCACCAAGTGCGAGTGTTGTTGTATGCCTGAAGCACAGCGCGGCCTCCTTCCTAAATGAAATTTCTCTTCTCTGGCAAGTATTAAATTTCCTAAAATAACTAGGATTTAAATGATATGTAACTGCATTTATAGGTAACACTAACTTTTTATTATTCCCCTTTTCGAAACGGCCTATAACTTCCACAAGTGGGGTAGGAGACAGAATGAAGTGCTGCATACCTCTGCAAGGATGTCAATGGGAATCTCGTGATCCAGAGTGGTCATGTAATCACCGAATGCAGCAACGACATGAAGCAGAAGGAGCAGCATGAGTGGAGGCGATTTCCCGGCCATTGCCTGAAAGTTGGATGCGATGTAAACAGAAAGATGGGCATGAGGGCGAAGAACGGCAAAGACAAATTCAATGGAAGATCTCGCGTTGTAAGG
The DNA here is from genome assembly GCA_014805385.1 of Levipalatum texanum. Taxonomy (NCBI): domain Eukaryota; kingdom Metazoa; phylum Nematoda; class Chromadorea; order Rhabditida; family Diplogasteridae; genus Levipalatum; species Levipalatum texanum. Next base: position 6,723 of record JACMIG010000017.1, read on the forward strand.
TTGAGGATATCGGGACGGAATCCTTTCCTTGAGCTAAAGATAAATGTTAAACCAGACTTCGAGGTCTCTATCACACCAGGGGATAGAGAGAGAGGGGAAGCAAGATATTCTGAACGGCAGGGAAAAGATATCTCCGTCCTCCTCGTCTGGCGAAAGTTCTTCTCGAGGATTCCGCACCAACTGTCGCATGAGCACCAGTAGAATGTTTACTGAGTCTTGCACAGTGAAGTGTGGGGTCAAGTCAGTTGACAGACTCCCGCAGGGAACTAGTCAGAAGAATCTCTCTTGGAATTAGTCAAGTATTTATCTTTCCTGATTTTATAGCATGTGGGTTTGATTTTAATTAAATTAATTGGCATGTTAAATGATCACAATTATTGCACGGGGCTAGCACATTTATACCTAAATATTGGCTGTCAATTTACCACTACGATATATCCCGAATTGTAAAGGACGGCGGCCTTTCCTTGAGCTAAAGATAAATGTTAAACCAGGCTTCGAGGTCTCTATCACACTAGGAAAGAGAGAAGGGAATCGAGGATATTCTGAACGGCAGGGGAAGAGTGGCATTCACCCGAGTCTTCCCTCCTCCTCGTCTGGCAAAAAGTTCTTCTCGAAGAATCAACGGCAACTGTCACTGATCTCCAGTACAATGGTTACGGGGGGCTGAAGGACGGATGTTTGAATAAGTGTAGGAGAGTTTCGGCTGAGAGACCCTAACGCACTTATGTTTTTTGGAGTTTTCCTGACATTTCCGAGCCTTAATCGGGCCAAACTATTTTCAGAATCCATTTGCTATTTCAAGCGTTAGGGGTCAATGGTCCTGTGTTCCAAACGCAACGACGCCATCGGCTGAAGAGTGACTGTTTTAAGATTGTATCTGACTGGCAACGTGAAAGTACAAAGAATTACATTGCAGCTGCTCAATCACAGAAATTATATCAAGTCAGGTATTCCCGTCGAATCAAATAAAAGAGCACATTCATAGAGAACTTGCTACAGCTACTCCAAAGGCCAATTTTCTACTGAGGCGTCGTTCTGGAATGACTCCATCTATTATACCAGTATTCGAAGCAAGAACTACAAGGCCACATGACAATACTCGTTCATGAAAGTTAAATTTGGACGCGGTTCCATAGGTGGCAATTAATATCGTGGATTATACGGCACGATGCGTCCGGGTTGTTCTGTAACCATAGCCGACAGGGCCTTTTCGCTTCCTCGAAGACGCGGGAAGGAACGCAGCTTCGGCTGCACCATGAAGGCTTCCGTCCACGACTGAAGCATGTTTAATTTTGTTGAAGATATAAATATTCAGGTGTGAATATTCGACTTTCTAATATGGTTTGTACCGGAAAACGTTCACTGTCTCGAACTCTATTCTCAAGTGTACTCACCCCTTTCCGGCTGTTGGTGATGACCATGTTGTAGATCGCGAATAGTGGGATTGCGAGCAGTGGAAAGACCGCCAATGTCCATCCTATGGTACTCGCGTACTGAAATCTTTACAATGTTCATGTTCAACGACAATCCTTACACTAGGATAATGGTAGACTCGCGTCCCTTTTCCATAGGTCACAGTGTAGTCGAAGTACTGATACAGGGAGAAGCCGAAGAGGAACTGAACGACGAATTAGTTTACTTCGATGCAAGCTATGGAATACTGTAAGTAATGTCGGAGCGATGATCCTCCAGTTGAAAATAACGAGGCTTCCACTCGGGCCGAAAAGACGACCGAATGCATGGCGTTGAGGTCCGAACATCCAGCGGAGGTCCTTTGCATACTCCGAGGTCCCTGGAGCGCTTTTTATCGAAAGCGAGGCTGCCCGTCATACCATAGTAATACGAGATGAGCAGGACTTCGCCCAATGCAATCGCGAAGAGAGCAAACGTGCCAGCGTACTCGTTCATGAGTGTGAACCAGAAGATACCGCCCTAAAACAATTGTTTGTGCAAGACTTAGGAGAATCAGAAGCTCAGAAACCTTGGTACATAGCGGAAGGCCGAGGATGAAGGAGACTGTACATACTAATACTGCCACCTGTAAGTATTGTTGAATTGCAAGTTCAATTTCAGCTCCATATTCGGCGCTCACCTTTCCCTTGTGCTTGTGGAGAGATGGAAACTGATCAGCTAGCCCACTGCACATGCTCTCGGTCATACCTGAGTGATGATAAAATGTACGTTGGCTTTGGAATTATTCCATTCGTCGGAACTTCCCCCACATAGCGGAAGTTGTTCCCATGATTCAGCATTAAACATTCGCTGAGGCTTTAGAGTATGCATTAGCATAGTCAGATTACCCTCTGTATCTCTCTTCCGCCATACCGAACTGGGAGCTGACGCCGAGGAGGAAAAACATGAGGAAGAAGAGGAGGAGCCACAGTCCAGGGTACGGCATCCTGCTCATGGCCTCAGGGTATGCGACGAAGGTCAGAGTTGTGCCTGAAGAACAGTGTAAAGGGTCACAAAATACGTATCGGGGGCCGCGCGAAGCGCGGGCCTGATTTGGTGTATTATGTATATACATATATCAAATAAAAAATTACAAGATCTTGAATACAAGTGAGGATCGTGAAAAAGAGTCATCATTGTTCCATGAGTTCGCTACCTGATTGAATAACTTGATCCAGTGGCAGATTGGCCTGCTTCGCCAGGAATCCCATAACGCAGAATGCGGCGGTGCCTCCGAAGATGGACATGAAAGTGTCGAAGCCCACGACGATCAGGGCGTCCTGAAGACACGGTATAACTCATTACTACATAAATATTTTCCATTTGTTTTAAAGAGGTCAAGCTAATGGTTTCAAAGAGGCCAAGCTTGAATTGTGAACCCGGAAGCAATTGTGATGCTCGTCGTTGTACGACGACAATGATAGAAGACCACCGAATCCGATGGCCAGAGTGTAGCAGATCTGGATGAAGGCCTGCACCCAAGTCTATAATCATCGATCACCCATGAACCTTCTGTGAGTGTACCTGGAACTTGAGGAGATAACTCCAGTCGGGGTTGTAGATGAAGAACTGCAATCCGATATCGGCACCGTCGAGAGTGACCGCTCGGGCGAACAGTGCCGCTAAATTGCTAGTTCTTTTCTTGTTCCGTAGTTTTCTTGGTACATATTCGAACGTCAGACAACTATTGCTCTAGTAATGAAAGCACTACCAGTTTGCTTACTTATGATAATGTAAGGTGAAGTCGCCGAAACCAGCGAAATCTTCCCGATCCAATTGACTCCCTTGATGAGAGTGACGGCAGTGATGGCCCATATAACGGCGAATCTGAAAATAACCGTTTCTCTCATTTCTGAACAATTCTTACCCTCCGAGCATTTTATAGTTCCAGGCAAAGATGTCGTCGAATCCGCTGCCTTTCTCGTGTACGTAGTTCCTGAAAGGAAATTGCGGCTTATTTCGCTGTTTTCTTTGACTGTGTCCTAGATGGGCACAAAAGAGAGAAAAGTGGCATCGGAACTGCCACACTCATAACAAAGCGTAAGATATTCAAACGAATGCGTTAAAGGTCAAAGAGCATACTCGAAGAACTCCTCAACAGAGCCCAACGGAGTGGCAACTACTCCTTGTTTCACCTGTATTGATCACTTTTCGAAATTCGAAGGCACTAGCTTACCTGGTCCTGGCGGTGCACTTGGAAGGCATCGTTGTGACACGTTCCATTGAAGTAAAAGTTGAGAGTGCCATTCGATTGCGATGTACACCAGTCGTTATCTTTGGAAGATTGGCAATCTATATGAGGGATGATCCGTCAAAAACGAGGATATCTCCCACTTCCTGTATTCCAGTGGTTGTTGCAGTGCATCCAATCGTCCCTGCCGAATGTCTGCAAAACGTTGGCATACGCTCAGCTGGCAGACTACCCACCCATCCAAAGATCTTGTACAAATATACGGCGCTATACACGTTGATCAGGTTGTAGTAAATGCCGACGATAAAGGAAATGAAGATTCCTGCCCAGCCGAGTCCTGAGAGCTGTGATTATACGTTTTCCTCTAACTATCTAACGAGGGGAATAGTTCAATGGAGCACATTGATATTATGGCAGTTCCAAAGCTATCTCCACTTCTCACCTCGGTGCGAAACTCTATCCAGTAGTCAGACGACGAGAGAACTCTATTTTCAATGGAGAGAGAACAGTTCGGACGGAACGCGAATTTAGAAGGGTTTTGAACTGCCATAATATTTTGCGGTTGATAAAGATTTGATATTTTGATAAACCCAAATGTATCTCATACCCTGTGCAGCAGGCATGAAGTATCGAAAGCAGCGAGCGGGGCCGACTCTCGCGAACTGCCCGATCGACAGCTCCAAATACAGCATCGGGAATCCGATCGTGAGGGAAGCAATCATGTATGGTACCAGGAATGCTCCTCAATGCACACAATGAAGATGATTGGAAAATGATCACTCGACGTCAGAAATCCTAGGGCCGCAAGGTCGCAAAATTTTCCCTTTCCTTCACGTTAGCTCGGAGAGTAATAAGAAATAATAAAAAATTTTGATGTATCTAACTGGGAAATTTTACCTCCTCCATTCTCGTACGCCAAGGCGGGGAATCGCCACAGATTGCCGAGACCCGTGGCATAGCCGACGCAGGTCGTCAGGAAGCTCCACTTCGTGCTCCACTTCCCGCGACGAGTCATGGCTGTCGACCCGTGTCTGAGTGTGGAATGCTGAAAACGTTCAAAATATTCGCTCGAGAAAAATGTTCCAAATAAGCGCTTGAGAGCAGGTGACATTCATGCGTAGACAACACAGAGACAATACTGTCAGAGAAGGCACCCATGAGCACCCATGAAAAGTGGCTCAAATCATAGATTGAGATTGAGGGAGAACGAGAAATAGTGGCGGCAGGGGCGGGAGTTTGGCATGATAATCGCCTTTCGGACACCCCTCGAAAACGACGGAGAGATTTGTATAATGGAGGGAATTCGCTCGAGAAAGGAGAAAGGCGGAGAGGGACAGTGAATGTGAACGGTACAAAGCACCGACAACCTTTCATGGCTTTATAGTCTGCTTGTCCTTCTAGAAGTCTAACAACATTTCGGTACTGATCAAACGCCCGTCAATAACAATTGGGAGAAGAAATTAAATGTTGATTGTATTGTTAAATAGTAATACTGAAAGATAGGAATGAGCTCGTGAATGGAGATGATAACCAGGAAGTAGTTATCGAGTTAGAACACAGTCGAAATAACACGAGTGGTCAGCTAGCGATCGCCGCATCATGATCCCATTTGAATCGCCCGGGATCAAAAACAAGCGAATTTCCGCCGAGTACAAACTTCCTTATCTAATTGCCAGCCGATCTCTAAGCGGCCGGCCGAAATGGCGCGTCCGTTGTAAGGTTGCACTGATTCTCGTTCCCCATTTGATGGCATGGCGAAGAGATGGCAGCCGGAGCGTAACCCCGAAGGAGGAAATCGCTCCGTTCTCCGTTCCCCGATTGCACTTTTAGCAGACCGTGATCATCTAAATACGTCCTGCACTTTCCCAAAGAAAATGTTTTGGAAACGTAAACAAACACTTTTCTGGGACCTAAAAACGACACCGCTCTCAGTTTCCTTACAGGAACACTTTTTATAGACCCACTTCGCACCGAGTTGCACACAAGGACTTTAAAGGGCGGTACCCTGTCACTTTCAGGCTTCTCCTCGCGTCTGCTCGAATTTCCCATGAGGGGAGCGAGCATGAGAGGGTAGAGGGAGGAGACTTGTCAACGAGCCGGGCCCTTTGATTCGGGAGAAGGGGCGGCTTCTAATCATGTATGCCACACGCCCCGTGTTCCCGTGGGATCTGGCCCCTTCTATCGACAGCCGCTCATTTATGACTTAGCCTCCCACGGCCGCCTTCCCATTTGGCGCAGGTGTCCGGGCGGTCGCTTCTTATTGTGCCCTGATCTAAGGTTTCGGATCTTTCATTGCTTCCGGATTCGGGAGGTGCGAGATACCTTCCTTACAATGAAGAGTTCTCTCGTACTATTCTTGACTCTAGTGTTTAGTCCAATTCGTCAACTTTATATTAGGCAGTTCCAACATTTGTCAGCTAACAATCGACTCAGGGATTCGAACGCCCGATTCCCGAGCTGTATTGGAATGAAAGAATCGAGCAGAGACGGTCATAAAACATTGGATGGCCCTCCCTCATCATGAACCTTGAAACATCGTTTCCTCTCGTCTCCCTCTCCCGAGATACCAGTAGAGACCTTGAGGGGAGTGTGCAATAAATCCCGAGGATACTCTGACAGTCGCTACGGATATCGCTACGGATCTTGGCACCTCGCCTCCCGGATAACATCAATCTTTTTGAGCGTTCTTGTGCCTCAAGATGGGAGCCCGTTCGCGCCAATGATTCATTCATCTCCTCCTTACCTGCCTGTCGTCTGCGCGTCTTTATCAGGCGTTTCGACTTTAAAAACATAGTTTCTTTAACCCATCTTCGTCTCGAGTAATACTGCGACTGTCCATAACGACCACCCCCGGTACCTTCTCTTCTTCGTTCCCAGAACGTGGCCCACTCCATCCCCTCTCTATCTCCCAATTCATCACCCGTCGACACTCCGCAATTTGCATGTCACCTCAGATATGCAACCAACTCTTTTCAGTCGTTCGCCCCTAATGATCATCTTGGGGGATAGGAAGGGTGCATCTCCCCCCCCATTCCTTTGGGGGGGGTCGCCCCTGATCTACCGCAACCCCCGAATCATGACCCAGACACAGGGCTCCTTTTGACTGCCCCGCCCCAGGCGCCAGACGATTCGTGCTGAATTCCAGTGGTGCCACGCAATCCTCGACACCTCTATATCATCTCGATCTCGGTCACATTTCCTCCATGTTGGAAGCGTTAGAATTACTAGTCCACTCGATCGGTGGGATCCAACACCGTATCTAATATTGCATTTTGAAAGCTCTATATATCTCCATTAGAAACGTCTTCAAACCATTGACTATCTGAGACACCCTTGAAACTGTAATATTTCCCATTTGATCTCATTCACACTTCCTGCATGTAGAAAGGGTGTGAATAACTGCACTTGCTCTCTTCAGTCTAATCTCATTTGCAATTCACTATCGGGTGTTTGTTTGAACGGGGAGAAGGACGTATCGGGTGATTGTCTCGACCATTTGCATAATTCACTCTGATTTGAAAGTGCTTCCATTCTGACCGAAAGGAATGCCAGGGATTAAAATTATATAATAGCTGTCTTCTATAGGAATGGGGCAAAAACGATACGGGCGCGCCTCTCTGCCCATCCCTACCCACTTTCCATTTCTTATTCATCTGACCTCGGACGGAGCCAGGAACAGAAACAATCCGCCCATCCATCGCGGTACTTGTATCAATACCAATGACATTTCCGACTGTGCGGCGGGATGCCATTTGGGCTGGGAAAGTGCATGGAAGTTTGGTGTGAAAGTCTCTCCTTTGTCTCCGCTGATCTCGAGGACAACGATATGCAGCGTTGTACTACCACAATTTCAAATGTATTTAGTGCAAACAAGTTTGTTGTCATTAGATTGCAAGTTGACTTCTGCCATCGCCACTCCAGTTAGAGTCACTTCTCAGAGTTGACCTGCGCTGCATCTGAAGCCCTTGGAACCGTCCTGATATCTTCTATAAGAGTTTCCATGGGTCCAGGTCGCCCGAGTCATTGTCATCTTTGGCCGCCCATTTATTGGGGCCATCTCCTCCTATGAACATCTGTCACCATTGGAGGGAAGGGCTCATGGAGGGAGGGCGGGCGCAGTTATTTTATCTCTTCCCTCCATCCTTGGCAGATGTTTGGCAGTGATAGATCGCTTCTTCCTCGGGCTCATCTTCCCACGATCCATATTGGTCTTCTTCTGGGGGAAAGGTCAGAGCTGACCATATGGGATCGGAGGATTCTCCATGATTTTGCTTCTTGCTTGATCCACATATGCGGTCTCTCAGCTATTTCATGTCTTCGGTCGGAATATTCTGGATGATGTTCGTGGACACCATATGCGGCCCCCTTCAGGCCGTGTCCTCATTCCTCTCGAGGTCCCGTCAACCCATCCCAATGTAGGTAGTTGAAGGCAGTAAAAATGATCTGAGCGCCGTGGCGACCGCTCGCTTTCCTTGTATGGGGCCACGAAGGTCGGCAGTAAAACTTGGGGGCACCTGCCTCCTTCCATGGAGTGAGGGGCACGGGGGCCGGTGGGATGGCTCCCGGGTGTCTAGCTGGGTACCTGGGTGGGTGGGCCACCTTCCCTCCTCATTTTTCTAGTTCGTTCGCTACTGATCTTCCTCCAAAATCATCAGCGCTCCAATGAAATCAATGGTCTTCACGTGTTCCATTGATAGTTTTCAAGCTTTAGAATTTGATTCCGTTTCCCTGTAGCACCTGGGTTCCCTGCCTAGCATAAGGGTTTCCACTGGTACTCATTTAACAAGCCGCATGTAATTCCGTCGTGTCTCCCTTCCTTCCCACACAGGTCTGATGAATTCTCCCATGCCCGTGTGCACCTGTTCGAGGGGGGAAGGGATCTAATCGAGGAGCCCGCAATTCTCAAGCCCCGCAATCATCTCATAAGGGCCGATGTTCAGGACCGATTTGGATCAGAGCAGAGGGAAATCCGCAAATGCGCAGTCCCCCAGTGGAGGGGGCAGATGCATGGTGTTCTGCTGCCAGGAGTCTCTCATTATCTGGACTGCCTTGGGGGGCAGTGCGGGTAATCTGCCCCCTGCTCCTCTCTCCTCCCTCTTCTCCTTCTCCTAGTCCACGGCTATTAGTCCTCCTGGCAACCCTTCCACCAATCTCGGAACTGACCCACAGATTCTCTACTCTCGGGGTGACCAGGGAATCACTGCTTTCTCTTTCTAGGGGCACCTAGAATCTCCCCCCCCCCCTAAACTTTTTTTCCGACGTCTCATTTCGATATTCGAGGCTCCTTTGTCTCACAAACCTTCTCCTGCTTATCGCATAGTGTGAAAATCGCAGAATTTCCCATCTCTATCTTACGATCTCCACGGGGGGTTTCGCGAATCCCGAGAATTGGCTTCTGCAGGGAGGAAATGGGGATAAGAATACCGAGGCCTCTCTCTCGAGGGAACGGGGGCCCCTTCTGTTCCCATGGCTCCTCTCTTCTTTCCTTCGTCGTTCTCTTCCTGCCCCCTGGGGGGTGTAACAACTCATCCCCCCACTGCTCATCTGCACTTCCGGCAGGGCGGGATCGCTCGCCCTTGCGCTTTATGATCCACCTGGTTCCGAACTTGTGCCGATTAGTGAACACTCCAAGTTGTGTAACCGTTGTGATAAGGAAGCAAAGGACTTTCCCTAAGCTTAGTACAAATGTCATTTATTCCCTTCCTCAATCCTTTTGCAAGTGGTTAGTTGACTTATTTTCAAAGGTTCCATGAGAGGCGTCCTTGTTTTCAGTCGACCCTCCCTGGGAGGTTTGTCATGTCTTTATGTCTCCCTCCTCTCCTGCAGAGTCATGCAAAGGGGGAGAGAAGGGAGCGGTGCCTGAGGGATCGCCCAGCACCGTCACTGTTTCTGACACTCTTTTGAGTCCACGGGCCTCAGGCACTGTTGTCAACTGCCGAGAACCCATAATGCATTGTGCCCTCAGGAATGTTTGGGGTTTCTGACTGTCAGCAGGCATTAGTGTTGCATGCCACTCTATCTATTTGTTTCTATGAAAATGCGGGGTGTCTAGCAAATCGAGGTGTTGGGCCTGGCTTGACCGTGGTCTCTGGGGCTTTAGCGGCAGATGCGCGTAGTGAATGGAACGCCCGAGAGAGGGAGAGAGCAGTGCGAGAGACGCAGGCAGTAAGAGTGATCGACGGGACATGGAATTCGAGATCCCCTGTGTCCATCTCCCTCCTCATTCCTGGCAGGTCTCCGGCCGCCCTTCACACTCGACGGGTGCTTCATCATATTTCTTTGCTCAGCACCGACAAGTCCCCGGTGCCCGCTCGGGCTTGCCCCAGAGTCAACCTGATATTATTGAAACCCACGCGTTCAGCATGTTGACCATGTCGCTTCAATCGCTATCGAGAAAGCAACAAAGGACTAGACGCCCTTGAAACGCCGGGTACATTGTGATCTGATCTGTGGCTAATCTCTTCACATGAAATGGAAAGGAGCAGCGCTCTGGCGGCCCACTTTCTTTTCCAATGACCCCCGCGGGTCCAAATAATCCATCATCTTCTGCCATGAGTTGTTGTTGGGATTTGTTATGTCTCTTGTCGAGCTTCCAATAGGCCTGCTCCTCGACCTTGTTCTGGCCTGCATACTGATCAGGAGGAGATTCTTTCAATGGATCTCATCTCCATTCTTTTCTCTCCGAATGCTGCGGTTCGCTCCCTAATTAGGAAACAGTGATAGTCAATTGAGTCGCCATTCTCTGTGCAATGTGAATGCATGTTGCGGACAGAGCTCCTCTCCCCTGCCCCACCTCTCTCCCCCTCTCTTTCCCCCCACAATCTGTCACTGCTCATCTACTCAATGGCGGCCTCATCGCATTTTACCCCCGCAATCGTGTCTCGCTTTCCGGTATGTTAGTCGTGTTCGCCTCCGGTCAAGAGGAATTCAAGTTATTCAGAACCCTTTCATTTCTGTTACCGGTAGGGCTGGGTTATTCGCATGCCATATCTCTTTCACTTGGCCATCACAATTGTAAATTCGAGCTATCTACCGAGCCTTTTTCGGAATTTGACTCCACATATCGGTTCCATTTCTGTCGCATTCTTGTCGAGCTCTACAACTAATGACAATCGGAAGGCCCCTCGAGTTCGGGGGTGAGAAATGGCTCTGTGTTGCGCGTGCGCTCATTAGCGGTGCGGATCAAAAGGGGAGTGTCCCCTCCCGTGGACCCCCACCGTAAAGGGAAGAGAGGAGTTCCTTATCTACGCTCGAGTTATTAGTCTCTGAGGAGATCACTATCAGGGGCGAGGAATAGGGAGTTCCGTTTGGTGTGGGGGAGGGCTCGCTTCTAGAGTTCTGTAGCAAATCACTTTCTATTTCCGAGTAAAGGCCGCTGGATAGGGCGTTGATGGAAAGTTTCAAACTCAAGTATGTTTTCCTAAAGAGTGACCAATTACTCTAGATGCTGGCATGGATGGGATCCCCCCAAGCTTAGCAATTTGATGGGGCTCTAGAAACTGTGCTCCTTCGCGTTCCATCTCATCGAGCCCCTAACGATTACCGCACTCTGGAAAGTACACGGAGGGACAATCTGGGGGCCCTGAATGGAAGGCAGCGGAACAGATACCAGAGGAGAGAAGAGGAAAAAACGTGCTGTGCGTAACGATATGTACGTCGCATTCAGCCCCGCTCCCTCTATGCACTTTCTCTCCATTCTTTGGGGCTACCTATAGGGAGAGCCGACTCTCCGCCTCTGTACTCTATTGCTCCCACCTGTTCCCTCGTCTCCGAGAGAGCACTGGGGCCGAGGAGAGGAAAGAGAGTGAGAGAAAAGAAGGGGCACTCCTCCTTTGTGACAAGGCCCTCCCTTTCGTGGATGCGCGAGTGGATTCAGCGGCCAGCCATTCATCCAGTGACAGTACTGTCAGCGCGGCTAAACTGTCCTGCCCAGGGCTTTTCTATATCCCCGCGGACATTCAAACTCCCCCTGTGCAACAACCTTTTTCCCTTATAGAATGAAAGGGCCTCGCCGTGCCGTTCACGCGGGGTAGTAACCCTTTCCCCCCTTTCCTTTCATAGAAGCCCCGAACACATAACGACGTTTTTGCCAGACTGACCGCCCGCGACTCGCGCCCTTTTCTATTCATAACTGTGTATACACGGAGAGGTGCTGATTCAAATTTGAATCATCCTGGAAGTCGAGCTCGTTGTTTTCACGAGGACTCCTCCTACTCCTTCTTCCGACTCATTGACCTCGTAAGAGTGACACTCTCCTTCGTCACCCCTGCTATTAGACTACTGTCAGATGTCCGGCTGAAACTCGCAAACAGCTCGGGCCTCTTTTAGCTAAAAGTGTCTTGGCAGCTGAAGGAGAGGGGGCCTCTTGCACTTTGTCTCCAGACACCTCCCTGTCTGACCTCCCTCCTCTGCCTACCTCCCTGCACTATGATTCAACAGCCCGCACCTGTGTCCCCCCTCCGATAATTCATCTTCGCCATGGCGAGGTGCCTCTCCTCCCTCTCTTTCCTCTTCTCCCATTATCCCAAAGAGAGCGCCAAGACGGATGGCAAAGTGCGCGCACTCTGCACCTTTTCTTCCTCTCGGAATGGTGTCGAGTAGTAATCGCCATATGGTGTTGGCTCGGGACTGTTCTTCTCTCGAATCAATGTCCTCTGCAAAAGAACACCCTATTACATGTCCTCACAGGCGAAAAGAATTTGATTGACTCGGCCATCTTCTGGACCTCATTCCACGAGTTCTTATGGTGGGGGGGGGGGGCAAAAAGGAGGATGTCCTCCATTTCCGAGGAAGATCTGATTCATGATCGCCTTTCGTAATAACTGCCCTTCCCTTGGGGACACTGGCTTGTGGTGGAGGGCTGCTGGGAATTTTGCCCTTTCTTTCCTTGTCTCGAATTATTACTTCAGATGATTTTAGCAGATAACATGGACAAAGCGGGCCCTCCTCCCTTCCCTTTCCCAGGGCCGTTTGCTTCTTACGATTTTATGCATGTGGTGAGAGCGCCGTGGCCATGTTCACTATCATGATTTGAGAAGATCGTTGAAGACGGAGGAAAGGTGAGGAGGGGGAGGGGGAGAAGGGGGGAGGAGGAGGAGGAGGAGGAGGAGGAAGAGGGAATAGGAGGAAGCGGGATAGGTAGTGAGAGAGGAGTGAGGGGGAGAGAGGAGGAGAAGGGTAGAAGAGGAGTAGGGAGGAGGAAGACGATGAAGAACGCCCGAACAGTTTCCGTCCTCCACCCTTTATGAGTGCCCGTTGAACTTGGCATTGGGGTTGCAAGGGGTGAACGCCCTTTGGGGGTCGTCTACCCAGTTTTCCGGAACGAACGCCTAATCTTCCCCTCCTCTCGGGTGTCGCCCCTGAGGGGTGATCATTCTTCCTTCCTCTCTGCCCTTTCGCTGCCACCGAGATTGATTCGTGTACTTTGGCCCATGGATTAGACCGCCTCCAGCCTCCACATTGTATGTCCGAGTAATCCCGGGAGCGGTCACTAAGCCTGTTCTCTCTCTCTCTCTTCCCATTCTGGAGTCGGCCCCCGAAATCTGTGGCCCTTAGTTTCGGCCTCTTAAAAGTTGATGGACACGCGAGAGTACGCATGATTCACCATTCTCTGTGCTCTCGTTCTCTGTACTCTCTTCTCTTCCGGCATCTCTTCCTCTCGATGCCGGAGGAGGAGGAGAGAGGAGAGGAAGGGCAACAAGCATCCTGGCCCCGCCCCACTGGTCCATGCAGATTTCTGCACATCTCCTTGGCCAGATGCCTCCACGTTCCCTCCTCCTTCCTCTCCTTTGTTTGAGACCATCCCTCCTCTCATTAGGATACTCTTCATTTCCCGGGTCGGGTCTCGGGGGCGTCGAAAAGTGCATCCAATTTTGTGTGGCCGATAGTTTGCCTTAGGGAGCAAGGGGAAGGGCGGGAATAGGGCTAATCATGGAATCAGCCTCTCCTCCCCTCCTCCCACACGACAACTTGATTGATCATGGGCGAGAGGGCTAATAATCGTGGGATAGAGGCAGAGATTCCAAATCTGCCTCGGGGAGGGGGGAGGCGACCTTTCTAATCGGCCAATTCCTTCTTCTTGTATCAGGCGCTTCTGCCCTCCCTCTCCCTCCGAGTCGCAATCATAGCCCGCCTTGATTTAGTGCGCTTCGCGCCGCCCCCTGCGAACTACTCCATCTTAGGTCCCTAGTCTCTAACTATCTGGGTATCTCCGTATCCCCCATTCTATCCCCTCTGGGGAGGGGCAGGTGGAGAAAAGGCAGTGGTCACTTTCACGCCCGCCGCAGCTGCAGAAAGCGCATGCTGCCCTCTCCCCTACTCCCTCTCCCTCTCCCTTTCCTCCCTCCCTCCCTTTCCCCTCCCCTGCCCCCTTCTGTTTTCTCATTTCGCTTTCCTTTATCTCGGCGCGGGCCGAGCCCATTCAAAAGGGCACTATGACTCCCTCTGATCTACCACGGGGCGTCTAGACCGGTGCCCCCCCCCCCGGTGACACGATTCATCCTTGCATAGAAAGTGCACGGGTCCCATTCCCCTTACCTGGTAAGCCCTCTCGTCTCTCCTCTCTCTTTTCCTACTGATAGTGATAGTACGCTGCTCGCATCGTGCAAAGCCGTCCCGCAATCCTCCCCTGAAAAGAGCATGGATGATAAGGAGGCAAGAGGCCCTCAATTCATGATTGTTGCCTATTCCTGTAGAGATTCATGTCCATTGTCGGGAACCACCAGACCGTACTTGTGGCGTTTAGCAAGTGCCCTTCGTCTGTCCCGGGGCCCCATCTCCATGTCTGACCTCTCCCTCCTCGTCCTCCCCCCACAGTCCATTGGCAGTCCGCGAGGGGTTCCCAAGGGACAACGACTCCATCTACAGATGCCCCGAGATTTGCTCCCTTCCCTCCGGCTGTCTTGATATGCTCTCTCCTCCCCCTCGTAGCAATCTCTGCTGGCCTTCCGTGGTGGTCTCTTCTCGGCCACTGATAATGCTCATTTTACGGCGTCGCTCGGACCCGCAATAAAAGGTCCCTGACCACTCGACGCCCCTTCTTTGGGGGCTCCTCGTCTTCTAGACTAATATTGGGATGCGCTCCCCTGCAAAAGGCTATCTTTCAGGGGGCTTCTAAGAGAATGAACGGCCCTCCGGCCATTTATCCCCTCCTTTGCCCTTCCTCTCCATCCATCGTTGACAATTCCCTGTGCATCCTCGTGCCGAGCACGCCGTTGTATCTGTTTATCAGAATGGGCTCTGCCAAAAATTGCTACCTCTCTAACCTCGCTATAAACAAACAGGGAAGTTACACGGGCGTATGATGTCGGGCTCGCTTGTCAACTCTAGGATAATGACGAGACGTTTTAGGCATCCTTGGAAAAATGATAGGATGAACATAAATGTTCCCCATGGCCTCTTTCTTTTGCAAGGTGTCATTGGGGAGTAGTCCGACAGGCAGTGTTTATGCCACAGATTCGTGGCGGTGAATGGGAACGTCCCCATTAGTCACTCTCTTCCTCTCTCTGACCCCGCAGTGACAGTCCCAGTTTACAGAAGGAGTGACAGGGGCACGCGGTCGATTGTTTTGATCCCTGTCCCTCGGATCCAATGGTCGCTCTCTTCCTTATGGGAAGGAGCCTGGTTTTGGGAGTCTGGAAAGGTCTTCTAGGTGTAGAGGGCATGTTCAGTTAGGGAAGGGCACCCTGTAAATGACAGCTCCCAATCAGGGCAATCGACTCATTTGGGAGAAATGTTCTATGTATCATCTCCCTCCGGCGTTGCTCAAGCGTTTTTACTAGGCCCATCGTATTAGCAGATCTAATGGAAAGCTATTAAACTGGGGGGTGATTATCCACACTTTCCCCCCTACGGGCATTGCGTGCCACTTGTGAACTTGCCTAATGCAATTATCGACGGGGGCCGCAGTCTTTGTTCATGGGGGCAGCCGCCCCAAGGACCCATTGAAGGCCCGGCCATGCAAAAAATGTGCCACCCCCCTCTCGGATACCCCCCGAGGGGATCCTCTCGAGAGGGATGCCCCCTTCTGACCAGTCCTCTGTTATGCGAGGTGAAAGGGCCGCCAAATAGAGTTAGGTTTCCATAAGTGCAGGAAGTCCTGTTGCATGTAGGGGATACCAGGTCTTGTTAGCGATGGCTCCATCTTCATCTTCGAGCTATGCAAACATTGGGCAGCGGTCATTTCATTGCCTCGCCGTTATCAGAACATTGGCTTTCCTCCTCCTCCTACTCCCCTCTGCCATGTAAGAAGAAGCCAAGTCTTGTTAACGGGAGAAAGGATTGACATCCTTGCGATCCCGTCCTATCTTCATCTTCGTGCTATGCAAACATAGCAGTGGTCATTTCATTGCCTAGCCGAGGGCGATATCAGAACATTGCCTTCTCCTCCTCCCCTCCAAATGGGCAGAGTCACATCTGCCCCATGGCTATCTCATCTCGGCGGGGCCCTCACTTAATTCCAGAGATTGCTCATGGACTTTAAGGGCGGGGGGGGGGACATTCGGGTCTCTCTTTCTGTCCCCCTTCCACTCCGCCCCAATTGAAGGCCGTTCTGCTACTGATACTGCGTCACAGTTTACATTGAAACAAACACTGCAGAGAATTGCGCGGCGCGGATTCGCATTGTTCCTCTCGTGCTTGATTGTTACCGTAGCCTTGCAGGTAGTCCAGTAGTAGACGATGAGGCTGCCGTTCGTGGTGATCGGGGCGCTGGCCCTCGCTGTGGTGGCAGAGGAGGCGACGCACACGGACAGACTCGAGATCGACGGCAAGGCTGACGTCGCTGTAAGTCTATTTTTGACACTATTAGACTAATTAAACGGCAATTTCCAGGTCGCCCTCGGTTCTTCCATCACGCTCAAATGCATTTTCAAAGGAATCGGTCTGTATTTTAGACATTTATTTCCGCAAATTTGTCTCTTTGCAGATGCACAGGATCTGATCATGTGGAGGAAAAGGGACACGGTCATCTTCGCCGATGAAGAAAACATGGAGAGCATCGACCGCTACTCCGTCACCCTCGACACCATGGAGGATGGCAGAAGGGTCAGTTAGAGCATCACAGGAGATTCCTTGAAATCAGGGACACATTCTCGACCGTAATGAGAACAGTAGTGGTTGTAACAGCCGATCCAGTTTCTGTTGGGCCATGGAATAGGAATATCGTATTTCGCGAATAGTCAGAGACGGTATCCCATCAATCAAAATCTTTTTATCGAAAACGGCAATTCATGTGAACTTTGTTCCTAGCGGATTTGGAATGTCTAGGACATTGCCGCTTAGGGGGGAATAGCCGGCGCCGTTTCCCCTCTCGCTGTCCTTCTGCCTCCTTCCTTCCCTTTCTTCCCCCTCATCAATCTTCATAATCCCCCCTTCTCCATTCGTGTAGTCCATGGAGCGGGGCGCGGTGCCTATTCTTGTCTCCCGATTTCCGTCCCCTGGGGACACGCAGAGAAGGCTGACAGGCACGGAATCAAGAGGGCGCAATTAGAACGGCACACGGGGGATCGCAGACTGGGCGCGATCGCAAAGTAATCGCGATCACAAACTGATTTGGTACTGTACCGAGGTGAAAAGGTTCAAGGTGAAAATGCTTACGGTTGTTTGTAGTGGTTATTTTATGAGTTTACGAATAATTTAAACATTACTACGAATTGAAAACTAATCAATGCACCGTGCTCTTTTCCAGACTGCCGAGCTGACAATCAAGGGAGCGCAGGTCGACGATGATTCTTCGTTCGAGTGCGGCGTTTCCGACCCTGAAGAATACCGCGAGTTCAAACTCCAAGTGGAGGGTGGGTTTAATTCATTATTGAAAGTTAGCAAATACGCAAATACTACTATTTTCACCGAGAATCCGATGAATGTTCGAAAGTCGCAAATAATTAGCAAAGAATCACAATATTTATTTTTGATGTCGTGCAGTAAAATATAGGTATTATAAATGTTTTTAACTAAAAAAATTCCTAAATAATTTTCAGTGGCTCCCCGCGTGCACATCTCGCCGCATCACGTCCCGTACGTCGTAAGAAAGGGCGAGGAGGCACACATCCGATGCATCGCCAAGGGAAATCCCATGCCCAAGGTCCACTGGTCCAAGAAGGTGAGCAATGATTTATTGGCTTTTAGTGCAAACTGTTTTAAAACACACGATCGAATGTGATCGTTGATTTATTTAAATCGCTAGTTGATGTTTGTTTTTAATTAAAAAAATAATTTAATGAATTCTCGAAGTGATTACGTGCAAACAATGCTTCCCTTGCAGCCCGGAAGTTTCTCTTCGCGTCTAACCATCGAGGGACAGAACGGAGACGTCATCCGCATTCCCAACGCCGAAATCGATGACTCTGGTAACGATGCTGAATTACGTATTTCAAGGCAAACCCTCTCCCTATTTCTGGCACAGGGAATTGACTTCGCAAAGTCAACAATTGTTTTAGCATTAATATCGTTCAGGTGTCTACACTTGCTTCGCCAACAGCACCGTCGGCCACACCAGCGCCGACATCAGCCTTCGCATCGAGGGTGCGCACTGAATTACACTAACAGAATCCCCTTCCGTAACTCGTTCTAAACATAACATGAATTTGGAGTTTGTTATTGCAGTTACTAGAAATGATGAGTTTTAAAGAACCGTTCGAAAATAACACTAACCATGAAATACTTTGCTCACACACTAGAAGGGACGGCGTGATTTGCAACATTTGCCATCGAAGAGCCCTTTGTAGGTTATTTTCCGTAACGTGTGACTGACCTTAACTCCCTTTCAGAGGCCCGTCCCGACAACGGCGCCATGGGAGGTTTGCTCTTCCCTGCATGACGTTTTATTTTTATTTTTGGCGATGAATTGGTTTTGTCTTCCTCATTTGAACTTTTCCTAATCCGTGATGATTGTCTGATTAAGCCAAGCCATGGGTCAAGATCATGGCTCCATTCCTGCCCGCGAAGCGTGGCCAGACCTTCAATCTCACCTGCGAGTACGACGGCAGCCCCTCCCCCAACGTCGACTGGATGTTCAACGGATACCCGATCTCGGTACGACAAAATCATTTCGTGCTGTTGATTTGTTCAGGGTTATTAGTCGACCAAAGTGCAAAAGCATTAGCTCTCTTTTATCTCGAAAGTTATTGCATTAAAACATGGACTCCGATTATAAAAGTGAACTGGTGGCAGTTTTGACCTGAATTATTGTTACTTTCCAGGGCACCAACGAGATCGTGCAGCAGTCGGTGAAGCAGTTCGCAGTGCGGATGACGGATCGATCGAAATCGATCCTCCAGATCACGGAGATCGACGAGCCCGCATTCGGCGACTACGCCTGCAAGGCCAGCAACCAGCACGGAAACGCCTCCGCCGTCGTCATGGTCTCCCGTCAGTCTATCGCCACTCACCCTCAAAACAACCCGTCCCAATATTAATATTTGCCGATCTTAATTCAAAATATCGAGAAAAATATAAAAGTCACAGGACGATTTTGCATTTTCAGCGACTCCCGGTCCTCCGATGCTTGAGATCAACGGGCCCTTCCTCACTGTCAAGATGCTCGCCAACGATGACATCAATGAAGTAATTATTAGTATAAGTAGAGATCTGAACTCTCCAACAACAGAAGTTTCTTATCGGAAAGACGGACTATATTTTTAAATAAATCAAGGATATTACGTTTATTTTCTCTCCATCCAGATCGTCCTATTCCACCACGACGAGTTCGAGAACCACTGGCTGCACAACGTCGTTGTCAAGATCGACCCAAAGGGTGTGTATATCTTCCCGGCCTATCATTTCTCTCGAATGCTCCCAACATACCCGAATCTATTTGCAGTCAACTCCTACGGTAACAACGTCTACGGCAAGGTCATCGATCTCCGCGAGTATTTCCCCGGCGGCCTACGCTTCTTCCAGGTAAATGGAAGAAATCAAGATCTGTTGAATGCCTTTGGAATATTCGACGAGCACCATTACATAAAACGTTAAGCAAGTGAAAACAACGATAAAATATTGTTGCATTTGCAGGCGCAGGGTCGCAGTGCTCAGGGCTACGGAGCCCGTGCCCAGGACGGCATCTCTACCGACGTTCCCATCGACGAAAAATCGGGTATTTATTATTTTTCCCTTTTTCCTTTCTCAAGTGCTTTCTGCAGAATTTCCTGTCTGGAATCGAAGAAAAATTTAGACATGGTTTAATATGGTTCATTATTGTAGTCCAGTAAATGTAATTATGACTTTCCTAGATGAAGAGACGACAACAATAGAGCCATTGGATGAAACCGAATCTTACTACGATGATGAATATGACGATGAGACGTCATCGACTGGTTTGTATCCGTGGAACACTCGGTATCCACGCCGCCTCGGGCTTAGCCAATCCGTAAAACAGAGGCAGCAATGTTGTGTCGCTCTAAATATTCCTCTGTTCGGCGGATTGGTTGAGTTGGACCTTCGACACTGCTTCTTCCCCTGTCGCTTCCGTCCTTTCTATGTCCTCTTGGAGTTCTTCACAGCAAGACTGCAACAACCCCCCTCGCACAGTCCCCGGAAAATTGACATTCCCCACACAGGGAATACGTCCTGTCCTGAATGTACACTAAGCTGGGCCCGAAAGGTGGACCTGTTCGAGGTTAATATGATCCTATTTTAGCGACTCCAGCAACCGCTGGCTCACCCGCCCCCGCAGGCTTCTCCTACCTGGCAACCTTCTCCTTCGTCATCCTCGCCCGCATCCTCTAAGGTACATTGGGCAGAATATCTCGGCGATTTCACGTCCCCAGTGGGCAGGCATTTGTCACATGGGATCCAGTAGGCATTTAGAGACGTGCTGTAAAACAATAAAAAAACATCTGATCAATAGTCATTGAATTCTGTTACTAAAACCTATTCAAATGGGGATATTCGGTTACCCATGTTTATCACAGAAAATTTCACATTCAGATGCCCGGCCTCCCAGGGTCCTCAACGTGTCTCTCTTCGATTGGACTCGCCATCACCCTCCAACAGTCTCCATATCCTATACAATCATTTCCCGCCCCTGGCTCCCCTCACTCACTCCCCGCCCACAGGCCATTCCTTTTTTCTTCATCATCCGATCATCATCCGTTGGTCTCGCTTCTTGCCTGATCCCCCTCTCTTTCCCCCATGAGATCAATTTCTTCCCCAGGAACCCAACCAATTGTCTCTAGACTCAGAGAGCAATAATCACTGTTAATCCCCGGACGAGTTCCGAAGTACTCGAAGACTTCCTTCCATGAATGTTTGCTCAGACTATCTCTAGTTATTTTGTCGGGGGGAATTACCAATGCGGAGGATTGATAGCCCTTTCGTGAGTTCTGCGCAGTATAGGGCGTATCAGTATATCCTCTTTGCGGGATTTCCTCTCGAAACTAGATCACCCCTCATCTCCGAGCTTATTCGACTCATTTTCTAAGTGCCCCCTTAGTCTCCATGGACAGTATTCAGATTTCATACACATTCGAACGGATTGTTGTTTATTTTGTTTCCCGCCGACTTATTGGTTCGCCGTCATTTTACTCCAAATTCATCCGGTAATGCCCACGACGTAAGGACCGTTATATTTATCGAAAACTGTTCCCTATCCACTTCCGTTCTTCTTCTTCTTCTTCTTTCGTCCCCTTTTGCAATGTGAGTGTTTTCTGCATTCCGCAACACCTGCACTAAATTCACTTTCAATTGAATGATGTTATACAATACCGTTGCAACGATAAACTATCGCTTGGTGCCGTTACGATCTTCGAAGTACTTCTTATAGGGGGTGAGAGGGGGAAGTTGCAAGAGAAGGGGAGAGGGAGGGGGAAGGGGAGGGGCAGGAGGGGGCAGGGGGGAGGAGTCGTCCTCGACCCCCGCCCTCCCTTCCACTCACAGCAGCCATGAATCGCCTTCTGATCTCGTCGGTTCTCCTTCTCTCCGCTGCCTTCCAAGGTACTCGGCCCTTTCCAAGACCACTTCAGGGGGCTACCTCTGTAGAATTGAGCGTGCTCCCTATAATGTTGCCCGTGACCTCGAGGGTTCAATTAGATCGGGAGCTCCTTCAAGATAGTTCATGTACGAACGTAGAGTTTGAAGTTACTAATTCAAACTATCCAGTTTCCATTGTAAAGATGAATCCCTTCAGGAGCCAATGGAGCGGCCTGCGAGTTCTCCCAGGACAACTTCCACCTGCAGTACGGAGTTCGTAACGGCATCGTCCACTTCCGCCTCATCCTCACGGGCGTCACTGCGCAGACGACGACGTGGAACGCCGTCGGATTCGGACAGGGAATGGTTAGTCATTGTGGAAGCGTAACAAATCGCTTCACATGGACTTCCGCTATTCATGAAATTCAAGCAATGAGTAATTCCCGTAGTGAGCAACTGCGAAGTGAAAGATTCATCACAGACGATAAGATAAGATACTCGTACTGAGAAATTCCGGAAACACTCAAACAAAAATAACTCGTGGAACGTAATAACAATTCTGATTAAGTGGGCTGGCATCGACACTATTATGATCCGCGTTGTTAACGGACGAGCTACCGTCTCCGATGAGTACGTCCGTGGATACACTTCGCCAGTCAGGGATGCTGTAAGTCTCCATCCCTCGATTAATCTTCCTCCCTCTCTTCCAGTCCCAGGACGTCACCACCACCGCCGTCCACAACCTCGACAACATGGTCGTCGTCTCGTTCCAGCGGCCGCAGTTCAACCGCGACACTGCCTTCGACACTCAACTCGCTGGCTGCCAGTCCTGGAAGGTTCGTAACCGCTCCCTTAATTCGCTAGGCAGTACAATGCTGTCATGTTGTCTTTTTCTGAGTGCGTCAGCCTAATGAGGAGTATCGGGGAGGAGTTGTACTCGGTTCACGCGACGTGAATTGCCTTGCGAACTCCACTCTCTCCCTCTCTTTCGCAACTACTCCAAAGATAGATCCTCTCTCCAACATTCTGAACTTTCCCTCGCATCATTCAGTTTCCACTTAGCGCTCAGAATATTGCTACGCTTGACGGAGATTCCAAGTTAGCGCATTGGGGAACTTCCAGTTCCCGAGCATTTTCTTATCGCTCAGCACACTTTGCACAGAAGTAATGGCGTGGCATTCGGCAAAATCGAAAGCCGGTTACTGGTTCCATCAAAGGGAAGAGAGCGGGGCTCGAGAGCATTGGCGAAGGCTCTACGGAAAGTGGAAAAGAATCACCCTTTCTTTTGACGACGAGGGGGTTGGTCTATACAGTCGAAGACTTGCTCAAATTGACGTTGCATCTGGGTTTGGAGCGATCGTCGAATAATATGAAATACGAACCATGTGTAATGGAGAATCAATAGCGCGTAGAGCCCGGCTTTAAATATCAGGGACCTTCAATGATATTTCTTTGCAGTTCGTGACCGGCCACAACCCGATGTCTCCTCGAGGCGATGCCTTCCACCACAGAACGACTCCCACCGGCCGCACTGTCTGCCTTGACTCCTGCAGGATCTAAGGCCCCCTCCCCTCGGTTCTGTTACACCGATCTCACCACGCTCTAGTCCACTCCTTAGCCCCCCTTACTAGGCGAACCTTAGGCATCCCGTCCCCTCTCAGATCACATTCGATGCAATGGACACCACATCGGCTACACTGTCCTGTATACATAGATGAACTCTAAATATCGCTTGTTTCTTTGGTTGAGTCAACGCTTAGTGTCGCGCTTGTTCGCGCTGCCGCGATTTTCACACTTTCGCCTCATTGTTATGGCGTCACGGGCGCCGCTGCAGACAGTTCATTTTATTACCCTTACTCCTCCTCCACCCCCGCGTCTGCTTTTTTGGTATCGCTACACCCCCAAAAAGACGCAGCCGCGTGAACAATAAACGTTGTCTCTCATCATGACACATTGCACTCTTAATGACACTTTATGAGTTCGATTACTGCCGAGATGACAAGGGGGAATGGCATTCAAATCGGGGGGCTGCACAGAATGTCATAAGGGGAATGGGGGGTAAGAAAGGCGCTACCCGGGAATGGAATATGGGGAACGGGGTTTAAAGCTCGAGTACGACTAGAGATCCCAGCTGAAGAGATGGTGCTTGATGAGAATGTCCTTGACGCCGTCCTTCAGGGGCTCCTCGCCGAGTTTGTCCACTCCGACAACCTGTAAGACCGGCGGTCTGAGCGCATATAATTCATCATTTTTATACGAGCTTTATCTCTCCATCAGAATTGGGCTAGTCTGGTTATCAGGCAGATTAGAGTCAATGGAGGGAATTTCGCCTCTAGGCTAAGATGAAGGAATAACGATAATCACAATAGTACTTCTCTCTGTCATCACCCCCGTGTTTATCGCCTATTTTGCACGGGGCACGCGGTTCAGAACTTGTTTTCCTTCAACTTCGCCGATTTGGCCACATTATCGTCTCTTACAGATCTGTTTAGCCATGATGGCACTCGAGTGCACCGAGACATGCAGAAAGTTCTGCGAACTTGGAGAGCTCTCGAAGGGCCACTTAGTCTCAAGTTGGACGAAAATTACCATAGACATCATCTTCTTCTTGGAGGACGACAACATCCCTGCTCTCTTCTTGGCGTTCTTCTCGAGCCCGTCAATCTCGAAGGTCTTCGACAGCTTGAACGAAAACTGCGACAGCAGACGCAGCTCACATTTGATCTATAAAATGGAATAAGCATGGTGTGACCAATAAAGGTGTGACCAATAAGAAGAAGCACAATACACGGAACCGAAAGTTCAATGCCGTTGCACTTAGTTCAGGTTGTAAGCATCTTGTCTATTGCCTATTCGGTCACAGTACAAACGGTTTCTCTGTGATCAGTGCTTCGCCTTTAGATCCGACGGGATTCATGACGGAGTGTAGGAGAGAGAGGCGTTCGTGGGGAAGAGGAAGGGTCAGGGTCAATTGTTTGCTGCTGCTTCCTTCCTCATTTACTACGCAGGCTATTGACCTTGTTTATTCTCGATTGAATTGGGCACTTACTTGTCTCCATGCGGGTGTACGGAGGAATGACCATGGATGGTAGTACTTCTCCCGCAGGGCATCTGCAACATTTCGATTATAATCGGCAGCCTATACGATGCGGAAGATGAACGTCCGTTAGTACCCATCTGGGTTTGAAATGGGCAAGGTTACACACGGTTCAATGTCTTTTCTACATGCATTCTCGAGGCGACCCTGTTCCTTGCCTTGGTTGGCGGAGCTGCAGAAGATGTCGAACCAGAGATGGAGGCACTGTTCATTCACTCCAAGCACAAGCAGCGACCGAAGTTTGACGTCTTGATGGGCGGACACCTGGAATCCTTTCGTCCCCTAACGTCATTCGAGGGACCAATTAGTTCAAGGTCGCCGACTGCACCTGATTATGGGAATCGTTGATGAGTTGAACCGAGCGGAAGAGTAGTTCCTCGGGGGTCAAAACCTGCAGAGAGAGAGATCACTCAAACTGCTCCCTCCCTCTTTAAACCCAATTTACAACCACGTGAGCAAATGATCAGGTGGAGACAATGTTTTCGAGGGAAGAATGCTCCACTCGAGATATCTCTAGCTTGTCCCCCAAGGGAAACAGGAGCATTATCAGCATAGTATTTCCCCCTCGACACTATTAGCATTCGTGTTTTCTTGTGTACTCCCCCCTGACAACCTTTCCATCCTGATCGAGGCTGAAGGAGTTGCAGAGGGTCAGCCGTGAATACACCGCGTTGAAGTGTCGCTGCACCGAATAAAAGGCGATGTCCTCTGCAAAACAACGCTTGTTGCCCTTCTCTTTTTCCCAACCGGAAAGGGATCAACAAAACACCGTGACAAATCCCGTTTACGTGCCTACTCGCAGACTGAGCTTTTGATGGCCACGGTCTGAGCAACTTTTACAGCAGAGTATTTTCACTGGCGCCGGATACGCATTTTATAGCTTCCGGTGGCTATCGACACAAAAGATACACTGCTACTGTGCAGGGATAAATGGATGATGCCGATGTTAGAGCAACGCCAGATCACGCATTGCTCCTTGGCAGGCATTTTACATCTACATTCCACGATTTGTCTATTTTCGAACTCCCAAAGCAATAATCGCGGATCGAAAGGTACATTGGATTGGTACACACCTTTGTCAAAGTATCTAGGAACTCTGAACACCTTTGTGCAAGTATCCAGGAACTCATCTCAAGAGACATACCGATAAACGACCACGGGTGGTAGACGTGTCCGGGAAGCACGGAGTTCTCTCGGATTCCGTGGTCCATGACCTGTCGGAAGGAGTTGGCCAGGCGGCCACGGATGTACTCGGTGATCTATATCAACTCTCATAAGGATAGATGGGGGAGCGCACTTCTGGAGACACCTCCTCGTCTCCGTAGATGGAGTAGGTCTTGCCGCGTTCGTCCACTACCTGCAGTTGGACATTGCAGGCAATGATAGATGAATGGAGGAACCTCGACAAACTTGGCTGGGAACCATCCGCGGAGTCCGTTGACTTCGCCCACCCAACAGTGCTCGTCCCGCTCGGCGATGATCGTGATGATGTCGTTCTTCCTGAAGGAGTTGCACGAATTACAATATTCTAAGAAAGTATATTTTAGATTGCTTAAAAATATGTTGGCTTGTCTTGGTATGATACCATTGCTCTGGTATCCAATTAACTGCATTTGGATAAGGGTAATAACACACCTGAACCCGAGCTCGTCTTCGTCTTGCCGCGCGAAATCGAGCAGAGCTCGCGCCCGTTTGTGTCCTGAAACAAGCCCATATAACTGTTGGATTCTCACTAAACCTTTTCTCCTGCCACTCTGGAAGTTAGGCATGTCTTGGTCGTGAGACTGTGGGGTGTAGTCTGCCTGGAATGGGGCGAAAACTCTAACTTATTTCAAAAATTTCGTTGTATTCAGCGAGTCAGTAAAATAGTTGTTTTAAAGTTACCTGTGTTGTGATTTCCATGGCCATTTGTTGATCGGCTTCGGTGAAATAGCGGCAGACCTGGTTTCAAAACTAATTTAGAATGACAACAAGCCATTTGAACCTGTGGTATTCGCAGAAAAGAGAACTCGCTTGAAGTACAATTATAGATCAAAACCTGTAGGATGCTCTCTCGAAGGTCGACGAGCAGCTCAGTCGTCCGGATGTTTTTTGTCTTGGGATCGTCGGCCTGCAAGGTGTCCGTGAATAAACGCTTCCCATTGTAATCATATTTTAGTACAATGGAAAATCATTCAGCTCTTTTGTTAACGAATCCAACATGCTAGCAAAGTTTTAGAGTTGCATGCGTACGCATTGCGGAGATGGTAACGAGACTACAACAATGTGTCATTGGAGTGATTCATGGATGTTCCCTCTCATCCTTCAAATCACAACTCTCCCAGAACAACATACCTTGTCAGGCGTAAACATGGACATGATGCTCTTCGAGCGGGCCACCTTCCGCCGTTGGACCTGACAATGTGAACTTTATATCGATTTGCCAGATGCGTCTAATTTTACGTTTTGAATGGGTTGCTCTTTTTAGAGACTGTAACTTTCGGCATACTTGACACTGAACGGAGTTTTGCTCTAGGAAAGTTATTTCACTTTCAGGCAACTTTGAAACAGCAACAATATTTTCTCTTTGATAGCCAGTGACTCACCTTCTGCTTTGGCAGGTTCGTGTCCGTGGCCACGTTGACGATCATCCCCTGATCCGCCATCAGAATGGCCTGTAAAATAGGATTAGTCCACTAAATAGCAAAAAGAGATCTCAACCGGTGGAGGGGCGATATTCCGTGGTTCCAATTGCTGCAAGGGAGGGCCTGGCTAGAGACAGAGCGTGGGACTGACCGGCCGATCAATCGCGTAGGGGATTCGATACATTGCTCGCATGATTGTACAGCCAGGATGCCCCCTACTGGGGGATGCAGCTCGACTGTTCCCTCTCTCTCTCCCTCTACTCTCGCTTATTCGTGGCAGCTTCTCGCTCTCTTCTCTTCTGGGGTCGAAGGGCCCCCCAGTCGGATTCAGAGAGAAGCGATCGATGGAAAGGGAAGGGGATAACATGGAGATCGTCAAAAGCCCCCGCCCCCATTTGTCCCCCATGGTCAATACTCGGCAGCTCTATCATCTATTGTCGTGTATCTTTGTGAGCGATCAGTGGCTTCCCGTTCATTATTGCCGATTGATAATTTGCGCTTTTTCCACTCCCCAATATGTGCCCGTAAGAGAGAAGAAGGATAGAGCAGCGAAGAAATGACCCCATCGAATACCTGATATTTCTTCCTGAGCTCGCCGATGAGGTGGTCTGTGATGGAGAACTCGAACGAGCGCATGTATTCGAAGAGGCGCTCGTCGTCAGTCAACTGAAGGAAGGATGAGGAGCGTTAAAGAGTATACGGGACAGCTGATAATTGCCGTGATATCATAATGACGTATTCTACACTACCATTATCCTCGTTTCATCATTGCTTCACTTCTGATTTGCTTGAAATTGATAAAACAAGCGACTCACAGTAGACGGGATCTGGCAGAGGGCATTAAAGATGTCTGCAGTCGATTTCGTGCTCTCCGCGAGCTCCACCAACTCCTCTTCCTTCATCTTCATCATGGAGATGATTGTCTGTAATTGAGTGCCTCTCTGTCAATTCTGAATCAGTGCTCACCCTGAAGAGAGCGATGCCCCCTTGGAAGAAGATCAAGTCCCAAATCCTCAGCAGAATTCTTGTAGGGGCGACCGATCCGAGGAGGGTCAGGAACCAGTTGATGAGTACAAGCGAACCCTCCACCTCGTACTGCTCCAGTACCTGAACCAGGGGATCATCATCATCAAATCCATTTCATTTTCATTTTGATCTCTTCATGGTTGTCTAGATGCGTGTGAACACCCGCCGATTTCTCACATATTTCTTGTCATAATCGACAATTGTGGACAATTTTGAATATCCTGGAGCCTTCTCACCCTGTGGAGATCCGGGACATGCGTGCTCATGAGGTGCTTGCACACTCGTTCATCCGCCTGCAGACCGAGCAAAGTAGTGGAGTAGTAGTTGGCTGAAGACTCGCAATTTTCACTATTTTCCTTATGTGAGTTGTTCTCTCTGTTCAGTATCTAGGTGCGGAGATTCATTTGCCTATGAGCTTTGAAAGTTCTTAATATCCCTCTCCCTCCTCAGCCTCACCTGGCAGAATATCCTCAATCAAAGCCGTCATCGTCCAGAAAGTTGTCTGCTCAGGGACGAACAGCAGTAACGTGGATACGACAACTCCCATTCCCTGTAACGGGCGCCATTGAATCTTCGAGACGAATCGAACCAACCTGGCAGTACCCGAGGTCGGGATAGATGTAGGCGACGGCCTTCAGCACTCTCCGCAATGATTCCACTCCCACGCTGCTCTTGCGATAGAAGCAGATGTTGTTGGGAAGAGTCCGGAGGAGGTCCTTCTCGATCTGCACGCCGATGGAAGGGTTGTCCTAGAATACGTCCATTCTTGAATGAGAAGGAGGAACAATTTCCATAACTTTTTTCTAACGACTTTGATCTGTCTTGATCTTGGTGTTGCTCGGTAACTAGTTCCCTTCAAAGCCAAATATGCATGCATTCGTCAAGAAGTCTGGCTCGAGTTTGTTGTCATCCGTCTGCTGGTTGTTGATTAGTATTCCCGTTCCCGAGTCAGGCAGCTCGTTTCATTTCCAGTCTGACAGAAATAACATACCGACGAGGAATGCCTGAGTACGTCCTCATAGGAGTAGGGCGCGGTCTTCTCCTTCCCCATGGCCCCCGCTAATCGAGGCCACAGAAACGGTCGCATCGCATGGGGGATTCCGCCTTCCTTAAAATTAATTACATTCCACGAGACTCACACAGAAACGCGACCTTTATCAACGTCTCGATCTTCTCGGAATTGAGCTTGTCCCCGTCCACTTTCGACCACCGCAACTCTTCCTTGACGTCGTTGTACGCGAACTCGAGGGCCGCCGTCCATTTTAATCTTAATCAATTATGTTTTTACTCATATTTATATTTCTAGTTATACGGAAAGAGAAAATACCCACAAAAATACTCACCGATTTTCGGAGCTCTTCTTGTCTACTTCGCTGTCTTCCTCGCCTTCCTGAGCGTTCGATTTCCCGTTTTCTTTGGCGTCGTCGTTCTTTCGAAACCCGTAGATATCAAAGCTGCAAATATTAGGGCAAATAAATGGTGTGAAATGTTCTTACTAATCCAAGGGATCGTCGAAGATTGTCGGCAGGACGGAGGGGAGAATGGATCCACACGGCTTGGTCTCTTCACGGAATGGGGACGAGTGGATGGGGGCGTCGATCTGAACGATTTAAAATAAATATAAATTATTTTTAATTCTCTGTTCCAATCCCTTCCTGTCAGAAATATTCACAATCCTAATGCGAAAGTTGTGCCGTCCTTGACTTTGGCTAATTTGTCGTCTCAAGGACTGTCTCAGTAATCGCGAGGAGAATCATCGAAACGAGAGGCAATCTAGGAAGAGAAAATAAAAATACCTCGGTCGTAGTTTCGCACACTTTGCGTGGCCGATAGTTGGGGTCATCATCGTTGTCGTCGGCCACGAGGCTCTCCGCGAACTTGGCCTTGTCACCTCAAACCGTCCTTTATTCCCAGGTATCTTCCTTTTATTATGACGTCATTACCTTGGCAAGTCATAGAATCCCATAGAATTAGTAGCGAATGCGAGTACCTTTCTTGTATTTAGGAGCTTTGGGAGCGCTCATCGAGAAGCTCCTCGAAAGGTGACTGTGATGTGGCGCTTCCGCGTTGTTTCCAGTGGCGGTCTCTGGAAAGGCAAACAGTAATAGACTACAGCACAAGGGAATAACAGCGGGGGCCCAAATACGGGCTGGTGAAGGGGCCCTTCTCTGGCCTCTATGCTCTCCCTCTGCTCTCTTGTCAGTCCCCTCGTAGTCTCATCGATCCGCCCGGCCCCTGTCCCATGGCAGGCTCTCCTTGTGGGGGCGTCTTTGCTCCCTCGCCTCATTGCTTCATTAGAGAGAGAGCGACAGAGGCTAGAGGCAGACAGGCAGAGACGCGCAAATTGTAAAGGCTATTCTGCGCGCGAATTCGGCGGCGAATAAATGAAGCCCTATTGGAGGTGTCGAGAGACAGGAAAAGGAGCGCGATAGTAACTTTGCATCTCTTAATCGGGTACAAGTTGATGGGCAGTTTCACGGAGGCAACAATACAACAGTGATTGAAGCGCTAGGAAGGAAGCTTCCGAGATCGATAAGGGCGGCCCTCTCGGGAATGGGTGATAAGCATCACTGCCTCTTGTGTGCATCTCGTCGCCTCGAGTCCTCCATTCCGACGAGGCCATTACTCAACCGCCTCCCCCTTTTCATGCTCCCAGATTGTGTGTGTTCACGTCCTCAGTAATACCAATAGGAATCATTCGCTATCAGTCACTTTCCCAGATGGGTAGTCCATGTGTCAAAGTTACTTACCCTCCGACCTCGCGCCTTGTTGCCTAGTAATCCAGTCGAGACAATCCCGGCTTGACTCCTGGCATCGCCCTGCCTCTCCCTCCCCTCTCGACCCTCTCTCCCTCCCTCCACAAAGGAAAATAACACCCCTCCTTTTACGGGCGGAACGATGGAGCCGAGGGCCCTTCCCCGTATCGTCCCCTTGTTCAGCACCATGGCCGAGAGGTTAAGGCGTTGGACTTAAGTTCCAATGGACGCAAGTCTTCGTGGGTTCGAACCCCACTGGTGCTAAACGTTTTGCATCTAGGCTTGACGTATGTAAATAAGCCCTATATTACTAGAGCAAACTTCGTGGAGAGATGTTTGCCAAGGGTGGCGTGGTCGCATGCAATATAGCGAAAATATACGGCTGCGATTGTGTTGCATTCTTTTACATTCAAAGTGGCATCGTAAACAGTGCATCAACAAGAGTTTTCGTCATATCAGAAGTTCTTAGAAACCCAATAACAAGCGCTGACAATTGGGCAAGTTGCCAAGGCGCGATGCGAAAATTGCGCGCCAATAGAAACCTGGCGCATCTATTGTGTTGTTGACGCGCGAGGTGTGATTGACCCGTGTGATGCCATTGAGCCACCCTCTTTCGCCACGCTATTTCGTGTGATTTCGCCGTTATTGTTGACTGTTTGTTCTTATGAAACTTACAACGCTATTTCGCTGATGGTTGATAATTTACCATGTTACAAATAACGCTCATTACAGCGTAAATGGACGAGGACATCAGCGAAGGGACGAGTACGTTGGACGACGACTGGTCAGTTATTCACTGTACAGTTTAAAACATTTTAATTTTATGTTTCATATAGACGAATTTTCAAGTAGTGCATTAAAATCAGAGTAATGTTATTTGTTTGACACAGCAAACAAAGCAAACACGACTATTAGCGTGTTGGCAGAGGAGTGCATTGATTGATTGATGGCTGGCAGGGCCGTCCCTTTAGCCCGCACATACTGCTTATGCACAAGTACGGAGCCATGCTTCCTAATTCATGCTCGAAATAGCTGCTAGTCAAATATGCTTACGCAAACCGTGCAGAATCAAGCATCACATGAGCCTTTTTAAATTTTCTCAAAAGATGACGTTTATTGGCCTGCTGGAGGAAAACTTGCTCAAGTGTATAAGGAAAAGGATAGTCTTTGGCTGACGAAATAAATAGTGCAGACTAATAAATTGTACTCTGGTGGGACAATGTTGTTTGATTTCATTCTTTTAGCGTTCTACTTCATACTACGCCATGATTCTTTTCAGGGTGAAAGCCGGCGACACGTCGATTGGTTCTTCACTTAACACGTCCAAGAACGAGGAATCTTCCGATACCGGCTCTCCGGGAGCCGCCGAGATGGTCGAGACCAAGGCCTCCAAGTGGAGTGTGAGTTTTGTTTACTTTTTAAATTAAATCTATTGAAACATTAACGCCATATGACGCATATTTTTACGTGACTCGTAATATTATTTTTGAAGTTTTGACGACTGCTAACAAGCAAACGATACTAATTATAACATTGCTTAACGATTGTAATTATGACATAAATTTATTTATTGTCAACGTTTCGCATGATTTAAATATACTTAAAATGTACCATTTTTGTTCGTAAAACGCCGTAGCTATTCTTCTCGTGACTGCCCCTCCCAAATTTATATAATTTCCTGTTGTTGCAGCGACTTCTCGGGGTGTTGAATAGGCCGGACCCGCAGGCCTTCGAATGGGACCATCTCTACAACCTCCGCTCACAATCCCTCCTACGCAATGACTGCCGGCAGTTAGCCAAGGTTCGAAAGCACTACAATTGTGAAAAAATGGGGAGAGGGAAGTCGTTCAAATGCTGAATCAGTTGTGAAGGGAATGGATGATTCCAGGGTTTGCCGTTGTTTCCTGTGAGGATTGCGAGGGCGTATTGATCATGCTACCCACTTCCTTCGAAAAGAACATTATATTTATGACTAGTCATTCTGACTGCTGGCACAAAGCGCTTTCTTACTGGAAGAGTCAACATACCTGGAAAGGGAATGCGGAAATTTGATAGGGCCCAGAATGCAGAAGCTTGCATGAAGGAAAGGACCCCGTTTCAGCGGATCAACAATATGAAGTCCGTTCCGGAATTGGAATCCTTTTTCACGCTCTACTGCAAGATGCGAAGCATCGACTACCAGAAAGGATGCGGATGGATTGAAGTGGGTTTTAATTTCTCCAACTCTACTCCTGAATGAATGAATACCAATTTCCAATAACGCCTGTACTTTGGTTTCATGCATCCACAGAAACAGATCCGGTGTTGACATCTTGCCAAGATCACTGAGTAAAGCCTGATTTCTAATTGCTTTTTTTCAAATTTTCAGGGTATTTCTTGGAATCGATAGAGAGGGGCCGAAATTAGATCATGGTGATCTAGTAACTGAAGTCTTCAGATCTACGAGAAGCTCGTCCGAGTGCCAATGCCGCCCGATCAACTTTATCACATTTTCTATGCCGTCACCACCAAGTTTGTTCCGAGGTGAGTAATGGGATGCCCACAAATAACGTGGGAAGCTTGGGCAAATACCGAACAAAAAAGTCCCGCTTCTTTCCTCCTGCTTCGCGAGTCGATACGATGCAGTAAGAATATGGCGGCTTTTCAACGCCATTTCACACGTCAAGTTACTGTGGAAATAATTGATGCGGTACCCCTGGAATGAACCAGGGACCGACCGATAATAAATTCTCATGATAATTGGCTGTGATCTGCGTGTCTCACATGCCACTCAAAATGAATCGGGTATTCGGGAGATGATTGCATGCTGTATAAATCACTGTCCTGGAGGGTCTAATCGGTGGTTGCTATTGTGCAGGAACATAGGAAGTAGCGGACTCCCCAACTGTTGTAGAGCATCCATAGCGTTCTAATTACCACGCACGGGTACGACCAACGACTGATACTGGCCACTTTTGATCTTCGAGCCCACATGCCCCGGGTGACTCAAGCGGCCATGAAACGGTGAATCAAGGATGATCGCCGTCCTACGTTAGTATTGTTGGGGTTGGGGGATATGAACGCCTCGGGTTCCCAACAATTGATTTACATAGGAACCAGATTAGCATACACAAGCTCTTGTCAATTTGTGTTTCAGAGACACGCGTAAGAACTCTGCGATATATGACCTCTTCCGCCTCATCCTCCAATACCACGACGCAGCCGTCTGCACGAAACTTGAGACACTCAAGTGCACGCCATTCACTTACGGAAAGGTTCATACTTCCCTGCACGCTGGCTACTTCCTGTATACCGTGAATCATGTTTAGGATTGGTTCTCGACTCTCTTCGCTCCACAAGTCGACGAGGCTCCCTGCCAACAACTTTGGACACACTACTTTGATCGAGTGAGGCAACACCAAAGAAGATGCATTTACAAAACGAAAAGAGCTAGAGTCCCCAATATATTTACTCAACTGCAGAACCCATTGAAAGAAGAAGTTGCTGCGGCTCTGTTCGGATAGACGTGTCCCAAGTCGGTAGACGGGTCCCAAGTTTATAGACGGGTCCCAAGTCGATAGACGGGTTCCATGTAGATAGACGGGTCCCATGTCACTAGATGGGTCCCATACGGAGCTGGACCCAGACTGTGCGGAGGTCACGCAGCTCGACAAGGAGGTGGTCTTAAGAGTCGGTGGAGGTCACGGCGCTCGTCAGGGAGGTGGTCCTAGACTGCGCGGAGTCACGGAGCTCGACAAGGAGGCGGTCTCAGCCTATGCAGAGGTCGCTGAGCTCGTCCCGGAGGTGGTTCAAGACTAAGTATAGGTCACGGAGCTCGTCACGGAAAAACGTCATTAAAACATGTTTTGACATGTTTTAATGACTTTTTCCGTGACGAGCTCCTTGACCAATGCTTAGTCTTGAACCACCTCCGTGACGAGCGCCGTGACCTCCACCGACTCCTAGGACCACCTCCTTGTCGAGCTCCGTGACCTCCGCACAGTCTGGTTCCACCTCCGCATG